>JAENPR010001407.1:0-158785 GCA_018135685.1 Themeda triandra | reverse complement strand
ACAGTTTCTTGAGGACTTCATCTGGAATCACCTTCTCCCGATCGCCAGCTGTTTTGTACAGCCAACGATCAGCATCATCTTTCACCCGATCAAGCCAGTAGCCTTGGTGGAGTCGAAGCCGGGTTCTTCAGGCTTGGTCAAATACCTCACGATAGTCCGTCGGCTTTTCCTTTGGGCGAGAGAAACCCAATTCTCCAGCATGCCCGCTACCCACGGTAGCAACACCGACCATTTTTTCACCGGCTCTCCTGAAAACACAACGAGTTTCTCATTTTCCATAACCCCCACAGGCTGAGACTAAAGACATTGATCACTTTGTAAATTTTTTCTCACTAAGCCATTTTGTTCCAACTGAAATAAAGTCTACACCTACTTGAACACCAAATATATCAGACAAGTCCACCCAAAGTTGTTTAGCAACAGCACAACTAAAGAACAAATGATGAATGGACTCATGTTCAGAACAGAATAAGCAGGTCTTATCTACCACCTCTCTTCTAATTTGCAAGTTGTCTCTAGTCAAGAGCTTATTTTTAGAAAGAAGCCAAAGAAAGAAGTGTACTCTAGGAGGGACTTTGATAGACCAGATTGCAGGTAAATAAACAGGAATGACTCCTCTATAATTAATAACCTTATACAAAGACTGGGATGAATACACTCCATTTGAACTAAACTGCCAGACAAGCTCATCATTCTCATTAGAGAACTCAACAGTAGAAGCAATCTGGACTATTTCTAACCACAAATTGTATAGTCTCTCATCTACACACCTCCTAAAGGTACACTTCAAATTAGAACCATCCCACAGCTCAGCCACTGTGCTAGCTTTTTCATTAACTAAGATACCAGTACTGGATGGCTAAGCTTGATGTACCTATCCAAACATCCTCCCAAAACTTACATCTCCTACCATTACCAAGTTTCCATCTGTACCCCATTTTGGCTGCTGAAGCAGCCCAAATCATACCTTTGAAGAACTGTAAAGCCCCCACAGTAGAACTTTAAAAGATCTTAGGTTTTTCAGTCTTGTATTTATAATCTATAAATTGTTTCCACAGCTTATCACCATCTAAATTATATCTCTTAACCCAAGAAGCCAATAAACAAATATTAAGGTCTCTTAGATTAGGCACACCTAGACCACCATACTCTTTCAAACTACTAACACTCTCCCAATTAGCTAAGTGATATTTATGGGAGTCGGGTCATCATTCCAAAGGCAATTAGCCATATGAGTAGTCACATGACTTTATTGCCCATTTGGGAAACTTAATAAAAGACAGCAGGTAGATAGGTATACTAGCCAAACAAGTCCTTACTAATACTAATCTACCAAAGATTAGATAAAAGTTTCCCTCTCCAACCAGCTATCCTACTAAGCATCTTATCAATTAGAGGTTGAACATCCTCTCTTCTAAGCTTATCATAATGAAGAGGAATTCCCAAGTACTTAATGGGCAGAGATCCTACAGGGCAAGAAAATAAATGTGCCAATCTATGAACTACTTCTCCCTCTACATTCATAGGAATTAGTTCACTCTTATGGAAGTTGATCCTCATACCTGGACAATTGCTCAAACCACATTAGAATGCCTTTCAAATTTCTAGTGTACCCCTCCTCTATTCTGGAAAACAGGATGGTGTCATCTGCATATTGCGGAAATGACACCCCCAGTAACAAAACCCTCAGCTAAACCTTTAATAAGCCCTTTCTCAGCCCCTTTCTGCAACATTTTTGTCAGAACATCCCCCACCAAGTTAAATAGCAAAGGAGAGATGGGATCTCCTTGTCTAAGACCCTTACCTGTTTTGAAGAAGCTACTTTCCTCTCCATTAAGGTTCACTCCCATAGAGCCTCCTATTACCAGCTTTTTGATCCACTCAATCCAAATTTCAGAGAAACCCCTAGACTCTAGAATCTCAAACAGAAAGTCCCAGGACACCCTATCATAGGCTTTCTCATAATCTAACTTAAATATAACACCAGGGTCATGTGACTTGTGTAGACTATGAACTAACTCATGAGCCATCACCACACTCTCTAATATAAACCTACCTTTGATAAAAGCACTTTGTTGAGGAGCCACTAATCTATTTATTACCTTTCCCAATCTAATGGTGAGGACTTTTGAGAAAAGTTTAAAGCTGCAATTAATCAAACTAATAGGCCTGAAGTTTTTCATTGACCTGGCCTCCTCTACCTTAGGAATCAAAGTGACCATTGCATAATTAATTCTTTTCAGATCTAAATCACCTTTAAAGAAATCATCAAACATACTCATCAAGTCAGCCTTAACTACATCCCAGAATCTATGATAGAACATAAATGAAATACCATCAGGGCCAGGAGCACCTTCAGCATAGCAACTCCACAAAGCCTGCTTCACTTCTTCCTCAGAGAAGGGAGAAGTTAACTCTTCATTCTCACAATCCCTAACTAAATCATGTTGATCCCAAAAGTTACTGCCTAGCTTAACCTTCTGTCTATTTTCTTTCCCAAAGAGTGACTTATAGAACTCAACGACTATATTCAACATACCGATCCCGATCTTCTACTAAACCATTTGGACCTTCTAGACACTCTACTCTTTTCTTTCTTCTTCTATTATTATCTACTGCATGGAAATAGGTTGTATTTCTATCACCTTCTAGAATATTCCTATCCCTAGATCTTTGCCTAGCCTTAATCTCATCTAAAGTCCAAATTTTATCCAATTCCTTAGCAACCTGGGCCATTCTAGACTGCTCTGCACTTGTTAGGCCACCAGCATCTTGGTTTGCCTCTAAATCAGCATACTCCAAAGCTAACTCAGTCTTAACCTTATTTAACTTGGCCACTTCATTCATGGCCCAACCTCTCACTAATCTCCTAAAAGTTCTAACTCTGAATTGCCACCTATCCATGCTGTTAGTGTGAGGGCAGGGTGTGTTCCAAGATTTCTCTACCACCTCTGCAAAACCCTCTTGACTTAACCACCATTTCTCAAATCTGAATACTTTTTTCACACAAGCCATATTGACCTCAGTGTCCACCACCAGTGGATTGTGGTCACTGGGGATCCTATCTAAGCATTTGACTGATGCCAAAGGAAAACTAGATAACCAATTAGCAGAAACAAAAATTCTATCAATCTTAGATGAAACCACACCATCTTGATTATTAGTCCAAGAATATTTCCTATTATGAGGATTAAGCTCTAGTAAAGCCCACTTATTGATCCAATCATTAAAAGAATCAGCCCACCTATAGTTTATAATACCATTATTTTTATCACTAGCAAACCTAATCAGATTAAAATCACCTCCTATCATAGTTGGTCCAGACCAAGATCCTAAAATAGAATGTAATTCATTGATGAATCTCTCTTTTCCTTCCTCATAAGGAGAGCCATAAATAACTACTAATTTCCAACTGAAACCAGTTTTCCTATTCTGAAGCATAACACTTATCGAAAACTCTAAAGTGGAAATCAGAGTTGTGTCAAAAACATCACTATTCACTCCTACTAAGATGCCACCTGCAGTCTAATGGCGGGAGACACAAACCAAACAAAGGGAGCATGATCTGCTAAAGACCTAAGATAACCAGGAGTAAAAGAGGCTTTTTTTTGTTTCCATTATACCTACAAAATCTGCCTTTGTAGTTTTGATTCTAGCTCTTAAAGCAGGGAGTCTACCAAGGGTACCCAAGCCCCTTATATTCCAAAAGAAACCAATCATTTCCAACTTTTGGTTTTTTCCTATAGACTACTTTTGTCCAAGCTTCCTCTAGCTTGGCTTCCAAGATATTTAGGTCCTTCAGACCACTATTGTTCTGGTCTGGTGTCCTGGGATCTGCTTCCCTGGTATCACCAGAATGACTACAGCTACCACTAGTACCCTGAATCACAGAGCATGTCTCTCCAAGTTACTACTAGTACTGGAAATAACAGGAGAACTATACATATGCTCAAGACCACTACCACTATTCTCCTTTCTACGTATATTATCTACTGGACCAACTAAATTGTTCATCTGACTACTTGAGTTGCTAAGAGACTCTACTACTTTAGCGTTAGGACACTTACCAAAAGAACAATTTTCATCATAGACTCTATTCCTCTCTATCTCTAAATTCAGCATATAATTCACAGCACTAGAATGTTCATCACTAGCTCTACTCACATCTAGATTCAACTCATCAGTAATATTGAGTAAAGTATTTGCAGTAAGAGGAACTGTAGTGTTCTTACCTTTCTCTATCTCAAAGTTATTTTTCCTTTTGAGTGCTTGAGCCCTTTCCAGTATTGACACTCCATCCTGAGGCACCCTCCTGTTCCTCTTCTCCAGAACAATAGGCCCCCAGACTTCCTTGCTAGCTTTTGTTTTCTTGGACACTACTGCTTCACCTTGCTTAGCTTGAGGCTGGTCAATATCATCTTTCTCAGTCACTTTTTCTCCTCCCAGATCCTGCATCTGTAAAGAAGATTCATCACCTCTGGGCATGTTCTCTCTATAGAACTGTTGGGAATATGCCCTAGAGGTAATCATAGAGATGATGATATTCCGCTTGTATCCATGATATGTAAAGTGTCCATTGAATATCGATTAAAGACAACTTGTATTGATTGACAATTGTGTGAATTGTTTGTGGAACTCCTTTACTTGTATGGTTATTCTATATTTGTCCCTGGTCAGAGTTCATGTGAGGACACACATGAATATTAAACTAGCACATTATTAGTTGATGACTATGTTTCACAAGTCATGGACATGGAGATGTTGAACTAATATTGTGGGCACATGTATGACATGTAGGCCGGTGACCCGACATGAGATTGTCTCTAAACACATCATATACGTTATGTCCTTCGACTCGAGATTGTTGTATGTGCTCGAGATGTGTATCGACTTGCTTAGGGACCGACAAACGCTACTCCGTCACTTTGGGTAGTTATAAAGGATGTCTTCGGGTTTGTCGAGAAGCATCTTTGCGAGACATAGACAATCAAGATGGGACTTGCCCCTCTCTAATGAGAGTGATATCACTGGATCACTCAAGTGATTGGATCAACAAATGCATGGGCGTGCTTGGGTTAAGTGTTAGCCCACAAGTTGAACCAAATATCATGTGGCAAGGGAGTAACTTGTATGTGGTCGTAGTGGTTCGTCTGATATGATCATTTGCGTGCACATAGGAGTTGTCACGCCTTAATAGAGGCCGCTGTCAACTATTGGGCGAATAGGAGTATTCGGCCCATGTCTATGTGTGCGTGAACCCATAGGGTCGCACCCTTAAGGGGCTGGAAGCCTAATTCGGGTTGGACCCGAATTAGACAAGGCTTAGGGTTTCTAATGGGCCTCTAACTCGGGAGCATATGAGGGATGCCTATATAAGTAGAGGGGAGGGGCGCGGCCAAACCTAATCCATGCCTTTGGCAGCCGCCGTCGCCCTCCACGCTCTCGCCTTCGCTCCTCGCGGACCTAGCAGTTCGGGGGCGCATCGGTTCTCCCTCGTACGTGTGTGATACCTCGGAGGTGCTGCATCTGGAGCACGAGGACGAACCGCAAGTGGTGGGAGGAGTTGCTGGACGACCACGCAACTGCACGACACTACTGCGATGCATTTGATTATGTCGAGTCGTCTTCCGCTGCATCTGCGCGTCTAGTGGTAATCCCGTAACCTGTAACTAGCAGTAGATCCTGGGAGATGAGGTAGAAAAAGTTTTGTTTTCTGGCTAGCGTAGCACCCTCATAACCCTACAGTGGTATCAGAGCTCTGTACTACGTCGTTATAGGTTCTGGGTCTTGCATATGTGATATGCGCAGTTTTAGATGAGTCTCTGATCTTGGTTCATGGTCTTGCCGCGTTGGTCTTGTAATGATCTACTCGTACCGGTCGGAATTCCGCCATCCGAGTTAAGTGATAATGTAAATCCAATCATGGCGAGTTAGAGATCAATCAGATTGATCGAATTGAACCCTAGGTCAAGTGCCGAGCGCATGTGATGCGCCGCGGCGGGCATTGGATCAGCCGTCGGGCGAGTTGCCGAGAAAAGTTCTGTTCGTAAACGGCCGTAACTTTTGAACCGTAACTCGGATGGAGACGATCTCTAAACGAAACTTGTAGAGAATTTCAAGATGGAACCAACCGAATCCCACTTCGTCGGATTCGATAATATTAGAATTGTCAAAAGAGGTCCGCAAGATAGGGTATTTCGCGATTTACTTTTAGTAGTCGAATCGGTTAACTCTGTTTTGCAGGATTTTGTGACTAGTATAGCCCTTATGTGTATGTGATGCATGTATGTAATTAATTCATGGCTTGCATGTCATGAGGATGACAATATGGGCTGGAGCCATAAAGATATTGTCAATATTATTGTAATGGCCTGCGTGCCAATCTGTGATGATTCTATCCGCGACTATGTAATTTAATTCACTAGCTTTGGCGTTAGTGATAGATAGTCATAGCAGATTCATCACTGAAGGATGGCATACATGGATCGTGGAGATGGAGATCACCATGATGAACAGATTATGGAGATGGAGATCTCGAAAAATAACAATGGGCTATACCAAGTCATATCTGTTTTTGCCGTTCTTACTATGTTCTACTTTCACATGCTATAATGTTTTTGTCTACATTCGTGCGGTAGTGAAGTAGAACAATCCCTCAGTAATGTTTGAGTTAATGCTCCCCCAAACCTTGCACTGTCGCTGTCTTGTACAATCGGTGGTGGGTCTATGAAATTAGGTGCTATCGGTTTTCCTTGACTAGACAGGTTTGTATCGGATACTTACTGCAGAAGGTTTGGTTGCTTGAACGAGGTCATCCTAACGGATAGGGACCTTGGAGCATAAGAAGTTGGTAACCCAAGCATAGAGATGCTATCCAACAACAAGAGTCATATTCGATATGATTAGCAAAGAGTTGCTTACCGATCTATCATGTCTTCTAGCGGTGATGCTAAAGCTCACTAGTCGACTTGCTAGTTGTGGGTCTTGAATCACTAAGTTTCAATCAAGGGATATTGATTTTAGTGGGAGTAGATTATATTTGATATTATTTACTCTATCATGTATACTTTGTCTTAGTATTTTGCATTACTTTTGTTGTAGATTAAATGGTGTCTTCTAAGCAACCATTTACTTTGCGTTCAATTCTTGAGAAAGATAAGTTGAATGGAACGAACTATGCGGATTGGATCCAATCGAGAATTGTTCTCGGGCTGAGAAAAAGGAGGAATATCTAGACACCCCTTTACCGCATGAGCCTCGCGATGATGCATCTCGCATCGCGTGAAAAACGCTTACAAGAAAGCATGTGATGCCGATCTTGAAATAAGCTGCCTTATGCTTGCATGTATGGAATCCAATCTGCTGAGATGCGGTTCGATAACAATCACTCGCCGAACGATATGATCGTGGCGCTTGAGGATATGTTCCAAACTCAAGCTAGGACCGAAAGGTTCAATGTCTCTAAGGCGCTTGCTGAAACCAAGCTAGCAGAGGGTGCAGCTGTTGGGCCACACGTAATCAAGATGGTTGGTTACACCCAGAGGTTGGAGAAGCTAGGCTTCCCAATTGGCCTAGAGTTGGCAACTGATTTCATTCTCTCGTCTCTACCGCCAAGCTATGGAAACTTCATTGCGAACTACCATATGCATGGTGTGGAGAGGGGCTTGAATGAGTTGTGTGGCATGTTGAAAACAGCAGAGGCAGACATTAAGAAGCAGGTTGGTAGCCAAGTGTTGGCAGTCCAGAACAAGCCTAACTTTAAGAGAAAGAAGGGTCAGGGGAAGAAAAAGGGCAAGGCTAAAGATGAGATCTCCAAGCCGGCTCCGCCCGCCCCCAAAGCTGGACCACCTACGATGCTAAATGTTTTCATTGTGGTAAGAATGGTCACTGGAAAAGAAACGCAAGCCGTACTTGGCGTCCTTAGAGAAAGGACGGCGGTAGTAAAGGTACTCCCGCTCATACGCTTGTTGTTTATGTTACGGACATTTTCCTCGCTAACTCTTATATCAATTCTTGGGTATTTGATACCGGATCGGTTGCTCATATTTGCAATTCGATGCGGGGAATGATAAGAAGTAGAAGCGTGGAGAAAGGAGAGGTTGATTTCCGCGTGGGCAACAATGCAAGAGTTCTTTGCGTTGAACGTCGGGACGATGCAACTTCACCTTCCGTCGATTTATCATGGAATTGAATAATTGTTATTTTGTTCCTAGTCTAAGTCGAAACATTGTGTCACCTTCATGTTTGATCAAGGATGGTTATTCATTTGTGAGTAAAGACAATGGTTGTGTTATCTCAAAGAATGATATGTTTGTGGCTTTTGCATCCATTGTGAATGGATTATTTATTTTAAATCTTGACGATGCACCTGTCTGTAATGTTAATGCTAAAAGGCCTCGACTTAATGAGTTAAGTCCTACATATATGTGGCATTGTCGCTTGGGTCATATAAGTGAAAAGCGCATGAAGAGGCTCCATGATGATGGGCTTCTAACTTCGTTTGATTTTGAATCTTACGAGACGTGAGGCTTGCCAATTAGGCAAGATGACCAAGACGCCTTTCTCAGGTTTTCCAGAGAGAGTGTCGACTTATTGGAACTAGTACATAGTGATGTATGTGGACCAATGAGCACGACATTGCTAGAGGCGGTTTTCAATACTTCATAACTTTTACTCGATGACTTTAGTAGATATGGCTATGTCTACCTTATGAAGCATAAGTCTGAAACATTTGAAAAGTTCAAAGAATTTCAGAATGAAGTAGAGAACCAACGTGGCAAGAAAATTAAGGCCTTGCGATCTGATCGTGGAGGCGAATATTTGAGTCACGAGTTTAGCAATCATCTTAAGAGTTGTGGAATTGTTCCAAAGCTTACGCCACCTAGAACGCCGCAGAGAAATAGCGTGTCTGAGCGGCGTAATCGGACTTTGTTGGACATGGTTCGGTCTATGATGAGCCAGTTGGACCTACCTTTATAGTTTTGGGGATACGCTCTAGAAACAGCCGCTTTCACATTGAATAGGGTACCATCTAAGTCCGTAGTTAAGACACCATATGAGATATGGACCGGGAAGAGTCCTAGTTTGTCTTTTCTAAAATTTTGGTGTTGTGAATTTTATGTCAAACGGCTTATATCAGATAAGCTAACACCTGTGGAGGTATAAACTCCATATACCCTCACGGCCTAGTTTGGACCGACATGCTATCACCAGCCGGCCCATCAAGCTTCAAGACCGATCGGCTCGGGGCGGGTCTGACAAATTCTAAAAAGTAAGATTCCCGAAGACCGACAAGAAGGACAAAGACCTAGCCGAGATAGGAAAGTTTAGACTTGTAAAGTATGTAAACTTAGTACCGAGATAGGCTAGTTCCGACTTGTAACCTTGCTCCCGTGATATATAAGGAGAGCAAGGACCCCCATGCCCGAGGAGAGAATCCGGCATAACGCACGTACTCATACATCCACATCATAATCGAAACAGAGAGCGGGACTAGGGTTTTACGCATCTTTGCGGCCCGAACCAGGTAAACCTCGTGTGATTGCTCCCCGTTTACGTCTTGCTCGCAATCTCGTGCGCCTTCGCCAATCTATTACCGGTCGGGCATACCCCTGGTCGGACTATCGCCGATATTTCGTCGACGCGGGCGCGCCGGGTAGGGTGCGCACCGAGATTTCACGTCGATCAAGATGGTTTCCTTCCCGGCTTCCATGACTTTCGGCCGGCCTCACCTTCAACTTTGGAACGTTCACCTGGACTTCCAACTCGGCAAGAATCGCTACTACAACTCTCACGCCTCCGGCTATCACGCCGACAATGGCACCAACAATGGTGACTGCGCCAAACCAGATCCAACTCATCCCGTGACCACCATTGCAGTCCCAATCAATCCACTATCGATAGTTGACGGCACGGCGTCAACACCTCCGACCGGTCCTAACCAAAGGAGGCATGTCGCAACACGGATCTACTCCGTTTGATCCATCAACAAGACATGAGGTTGACAAACCCATGCCAACTTTGAGTCGCTCCGACGACGCGTCGTCCGCGATCTACAAATCGCGCGACAACAACGAATTCCTAATCCATCGACACGAAGGCGTAACAACAATCGTAGAGTCACTTTTGGGTGCTCCGAGCGGCCACGTTTGCAGCCGGTGAATCTACAACGACGCGTTTCAACAAATCCTCGTGGCAACCATACATGGCCAGATGGCGGCAGAAACTCACAGCAGCTCCGACCACGGCCGATCATCGTACGCGGTGGTCGGAGACGCCAGCCAAGCAACATACGGCGAGAGAATCCCGGCCGATATCCAAGATCTAAGAACGAGAACTTCACAAGCCTCACGGAACAACAACGGTCCAGCTCGTACGACACAAACTACCCGACACGATGTACCTAGTCGAGTTACGCGTCAACAAGACAGCCGTGAAACGCCCATCGCAACGAACGACGGCGACGCCAGCGAGAAATTCGACGATCCGGTCGGAACCCACCAACTGCGCCTACTACGCGACACGGCAAGAACAATCTCGGGAAACAACACATCTAACGCCCGGTTGTTCGCAGAACGCACCGAGCTAGCTGCTGCCCTTCGTCGTGATGAACAACGAAGGGAAAGGCGACGGCAAGAGATATTGGCTGCCATGGCAACGTCAAACGCAACAGAGCAAAGAGCTGAACGACCATGAGCACGTTCAACTCAATCCCCTTCAATGACAATGGCGTCGGCACACAGGGCCAGGGCACTTGCGGACCGACACCAAGATGTAGAAAAGAAACGGAGGGAAGCACATCGAAACACATGGCGCAACCGAGAGAGAATCGCCGCGCTTCGGCATAAGCCCATTAAGGGATGACACTAGGGATTCACCTAACACGGATGAGCCTCGTTGTTGTACCCAACCCATACGACGACTCCGTATACAAACGTGCTCGGAGCCCTCCTCCTAGACGAATGGTTCCGTCTGTTCAAACAAACCGTAATGGTTTCATCACTCCCTTCTTGGACAATTTGCGGACCGAGAACCAAACCGGAGGCTCCCCGGTCCAACTCCTCCTGAGGACGGGATGCCTCCGCACACCGAGCACATATTCCCTAATCCAATAAACCCAGCCAATCTTCGGCGCATCAGAACAGTTCGATCACCAGGGCGCAAAACATCCGAGGGCATGTTCATAAACGGCGTGTGGTACGAAGTAGTACAAAAAGGAAGCCAGTTTGAGAAGAACTCAAGCTCCTTAGATTCTTTTACAGATGTACCTTTTCCAAAAAGGACAATCTCAATACTACTCGGAACGGGATAAGTATATCCGACCACGCCGACGCAGATGATCAAGCCCTAGATGATGACGACCTACCGCTCATGCCGAAGAAGACCCGGTCATGGTCCACGACTTGGAAGAAGGCGAAGCGAGCCGGAAAATTGAAACAACAAGAGATGAATTCTTCTCTCTTATCGACAAGTTTTTCTTTTCTAGGCTATTTTCCTTTCAAAGTTAAAATTAGCGTCGGTCGTACACATCATTGTAAGTCATTCGATGACAAAAAAGCAATCTAATGTGTACTATGTTATAATAAAGAAGTCAAGTTTTCGTGTCAAACATTTGAGCACATGGATTTTTCTTGCCTATTCAAAGGAAAATCATTCCTCAAACCGACGCATCACGACATCCTCGACGCAACAAACGAGGGGCTCTAAGCCCCGAAATAAAAATCCTACGGCAAGAGCATGATACAATCATGAAAACGGATCAAAATAAAAGGGATAAATAAAAGGAATCTCGAAGGATTCGGCACAAGACACATCTCAAAGGATCCACTTCTTTCATTAAAAATATAAAAAATTTTACAAACGGGGACCGTGCATCTAAAGCAATCTAGTCATCCCCGAACGCTTTGCCGACCACCGAGGTCGACGAGTCGCGGCGACGACGGCCTCCGCCGCCCGGTGAACTCGACGGTGCCGCCCTCCATGGCGTCATGCGCCGCCACCGACTCCATCCCACGGACATCAACACCCGAGATGGCGTCAACGGTGGCATAAGCGGCGGAGGCACCATGACGAACGCCATGAACCGCCACCGCGGCCACTTGGCCGGGATCGCCGCCGCCCGCGCGATGACATCGCCGCCCGGGCGTTCACCGCATCCGCCGCCGCATGAGCGGACTCCTGCAGCTGCTCCAGCTGCTCCGTCAGCTCTGCAAAAACAGAGTAAAAAATTAAAAATGCCAAGACGAGAACAACTCAGGGCATATGAACAACGGAGAACTCGCACTTACCGCCGACCCCGATGCGGCGGCCTCGCGCCGCCGGGAAGCGGCGTGTCCACCCGGACCTTGCGGGCCGGCCTCTCGTCCGCCGCCTCATTGACGGCGGCGTTAGCATCGGCGTCGAAGTCGGCGGCCCGCCGCTTTTCCGCCTCCGGCTCCTCCTCCCGGGCGGAGGAGAGTGCCTTCAGGAACAGTTCCACATTCCCCTCCGCCGCCCCCACCGCTTGGTGGCGTCGGAGTAGAGGTCCCCGACGTCTTTGCGGCTCCGCCCGACGCGCTCGAGCGCGGACGCCGAGAGAGTTCACCGAGACACGCTCGGGCCGAACGCGGCGTAAACGCCGGGCGCGCCGCCACCTCCTCCGCCCCGACGGGAGCCACATGCTCCGCCGCGGCGGCGGCGGCTCCGGCCTCCACGACCCGAGCCACCTCGCTCGGGGCCGCAGCCCCGTACATCCCTCCGCTCCTCCGCCGCCCTTCTCGCCGCCTCGGCGGCGCCCGCGGCGGAGGTGCCTGCCGCACCTCCAATGGTCAGGAGGGTGTACCTACATTGTGAACGAAAAATAGCGGTTACACCAAAAGAAGAAAACCCCAAGATTAATCAAGGAAAACTCCAATCCAAGCTCACCTCCTCCGCGGCCTCACCTCCCGAGGGGAGTTCACCGACTCCTCCTCCTCCGCCGGGCGCTTACCGTGACGGCGATCCATCTAGGAGGCGGCGGCGCGAGTATGGGATCTAAAACCCTAAGTTTGCGGAAGCGAATGGACAAGAACAAGAATGAGAATGCGCTGCGTGTACGTAACTCCCGCCGCAGGCCCCGATTTATAGAAGAGCTCGGAGGAATCAAAAAGGCAACCGATGAGATCGTGGGTAATCAAACCCCCGCGGCCCTCTCGTTCCCGAGAGCACGAAGCGACGAAAACCGCTCCACTAAAGCAATAAGCATTTATACGTTTCCCCCGCCTCGGAACCCCCGCACGCTCGTGACTCGGGTCATCGAAGGTGGAACGATTGTGCCAACGACACAACGGACCCACCACGCCGGAAGCATTGACTAGACCCGAATCCGAAAATTGTACCCGGGATTTGACGTGACATCCCGGCCGATGCACGGTTGCATTAGCAAGCGAATATTTTTTCGCCCCGCACGTGATCATGACGCGACACAACGGTTGAAAGATAAGTATCTCACATCCTTAATAAATTTTTTATTCATCCCCTCCATTTCAAAAGACCACACTTTAGAAAAAACAGTTTTCACAAATTTCTTACCTCAAACACGAAGCAAACCAGGAATGCACTGTCTCTGGTCCCACTCGCTACGTGTTAACGATCACGCTCAAACAACACGAGTGATCCAGCGGTCGCTCCCAAAGGAAAAGGGCTCCAAACATTCCGGCACCGTCTTTGTTTGTTTAGGATCATCTAATCTCTAAGGACTGGTCGGCTCTTGAATGAGAAAGAGAAGAGTGTTGCTGGCAATTTTTTCTTCCAAACTTGTAATAAGCATGACCTACCCTTCCGCATAACAGAATTTTATATACCTTATGACCATTCTTTCGGGAACAAAGGCCTCGATCAAAAATCCACATTGGGAAGACAAGTGGCCTACAAAGAAAATACGAGATAAGTGCTCTATTAACCTAACATACATGCCTTCACCGATCTTTTTTCACAAAAGATTTCTTTACACGAACTACTTCAAAGTACGTTCGAAAAACTCTTTACAAAGTTAAAAACACCTTTTTTCTTTGTATCAAATGGCCAAGTACGTCACCCCTCCAACAGAAAACAATCAGCGTGCACTGTCTCTGATCAACCCCGCTACGTGTTCACAGCTCCAACGCTATACAACACAGGGGTGTCAGCGGTCGCCTCCAATGGAAATAGGGCCCTAAGTGATTCGGCAAACGCGCTATTCACTATAGGTCACCTACACACCTGCGGACTGATTAACTCTAAGGAGAGGCGATTACTAAAAACCATTCTCAAACAACACATCTTGATACAACTCTATGTCATAGATTATATCAAATCACATCAAATCAAACATTCACTCATACCAAATTTTCTCTTTGCAGCAACAACTCGAAGAACTGATTCACAAGTTACAGTATAGCAGCGGTATAGCATCAACAATTCAACCCACACAATCCGACAAACTGAGCTGGGATTTTTGGCCAATGATACCGGTTATTCGGCACACAAATAGCTAAGCTATTTTCATGGGTTTAGATTCAAAACCATGGTCTCACGGCCACGCGGGGACCGAGTTAAGTAGCAAAGCTGCCTCAACTTAATCATGACAAAGTCATGGCATGGTTCAAACCAACCAGCCCAAATGAAATTTGGCACGCTTCGGTCTCACTCAAAGAGTGGTCGGAAACACATAAAGCACGATATAATGATCGGTTGTCTTCTTTTTTTAGACCACGACATAACGTGTTCCACCTCATCTCGGGCTCGGGGACTACGTGGGCCCATGTCACCCGAGAGGTGACATGGGCTAGATCCTTCTTTTAGAGCTTGCCGCAACATATACTATCTTACGAACCTCGGGGACTACGTGGGCCCACGTCATTTGCATGACTCGGCCTAAATCTTTCTCTTTACAAAGGAGTTTAGTTCAAAACTAAGCTAAGGCAACAACCAATCATGACAGATACCATGTGATGGCAGGCATCACACACTAACGAGGGCCCACGTCTCCAGATTTGGGACCCTTTTCAAAATTCTTTTTTCTTTTCAGGAGCATCATAAATCTTTCGGTCAAAACCGAAAACATCAACCAAGTGTAAGCAAAGTATGGTCGGAAGCATTAGACGGTCCTCCGGCCACTCGGACCACATGTCGAACATGTGTCCGGCCACCCTTTCTCACTCAACCAAGCAAGACGGTGTTTTTTCCTCAAAGATCCATGATGCTCGGGGACTAGCCGTGGGAGGTATAAACTCCATATACCCTCACGGCCTAGTTTGGGCCGACACGCTATCACCAGGCCGGCCCATCAAGCTTCAAGACCGATCGGCTCAGCTGGTCGGACAGACCTAAAACAGTAAGATTCCCGAAGACCGACAAGAAGGACAAAGACCTAGCCGAGATAGGAAAGTTTAGACTTGTAAAGTATGTAAACTTAGTACCGGATAGGCTAGTTCCGACTTGTAACCTTGCTCCCGTGATATATAAGGAGAGCAAGGACCCCCATGCCGAGGAGAGAATGCGGCATAATGCACGGAACTCATACATCCACATCATAATCGAAACAGAGAGCAGGACTAGGGTTTTACGCATCTTTGTGGCCTGAACCTGGGTAAACCTCGTGTGATTGCTCCCTGTTTACGTCTTGCTCGCAATCTCATGTGCCTTCCGCCAATCCATTACCGGTCAGGGCATACCCCTGGTCGGACTATCGCCGATATTTCGTCGACAACACCCAAATCGGACAAATGTTTTTTCGTGGGATATCCGAAGGAAACTTTAGGATATTACTTCTATAACCGCTCAGAGGGCAAAGTGTTTCTTGCTCGAAGCGGTGTTTTCTTAGAGAAAGAGTTTCTCAAAAGAGAGAAGAGTGGACAAAAGGTGTATCTTGAAGAAGTTCAAGATGAGTCAGTCGAGAAGGACTCTACGAGTGATGCTAATGTAGCAGAACAAGTTGAGATGCCCGTGGCCACTAAAACACCTCCACAACCACGAAGATCAGCGAGACTTCGCGAGTTGCGTGGGGATCTGTTATTGTTGGACGATGACGAACCTGCAACATACGCAGAAGCTATGATGGACTCAGATTCCGAGCAATGGCAGAGTACCATGAGATCCGAGATAGATTCTGTGGAGGTATAAACTCCATATACCCTCACGGCCTAGTTTGGGCCGACACGCTGTCTCCAGGCCGGCCCATCAAGCTTCAAGACCGATCGGCTCAGGCTGGTCGGACAGCCTAAAACAGGCAAGAATATCGAAGACCGACAAGGAGGACAAGACCTAGCTGAGATAGGAAAGTTTAGACTTGTAAAGTATGTAAACTTAGTACCAGATAGGCTAGTTCCAACTTGTAACCTTGCTCCCCGGAATATATAAGGAGAGCAAGGACCCCCATGCCAGAGGACGGAATCTGGCATAACGCACAGACTCATACATCCACATCATAATCGAAACAGAGAGCAGGACGTAGGGTATTACGCTTCATAGCGGCCCGAACCTGGGTAAACCTTGTGTGATAGTTCCCTGTTTACATCTTGCTCGCAATCTCGGTGCGCCTTCCGCCAACCCATTACCGGTCAGGGCATACCCCTGGTCGGACTATCGCCGATATTTCGTCGACAGTGGCGCACCAGGTAGGGGGTGCGCACCAAGATTTTACGTCGATCAAGATGGTTTCCTTCCCGGCTTCCATGACTTTCGAAGCCGGCCTCACTTTCAACTTCGGAACGTTCACCTGGACTTCCAACTCAGCAATCGCTACTACGACTCTTACGCCTCCAGCTATCACGCCGACAATGGCACAAACAATGGTGGCTGCGCCAAATCAGATCCAATTCATCCCGGTGACCGCCATTGCAGTCCCAACCAATCCACTGCTGATAGTTGACGGCACGGTGTCAACACCTCCGGCCGGTCCCAACCAAAGGAGACATGTCAGCAACACAGATCTACTTCGTCTGATCCATCAACAAGACATGAGGTTGATCGAAACCCATGCCAACACAAACTACCCGACACGATGTACCCAGTCGGAGTTATGTGTCAACAGTACAGCGCAGAAACGCCCGTCGCAACGAACGACGGCGACGTCAGCGAGAAATCCGACGAACTGGTCGGAACCCGCTAGCTGCACCTACTACGGCAACGCAGCAAGAACGATCTCCACAAAACAATACATCCAACGCCCGGTTGTTCGCAGAACGCACCAAGCTAGCTACCGCCTTTCGTCGTGATGAACAACGAAGGGAAAGGCGACGACAAGAGGCATTGGCTACCATGGCAAACGCAACAGAGCAATGGGCCGAACGACCACGAGCACGTTCAACTCAATCCCCTTCAATGACAATGGCATCGGCACGCAGGGCCAGGGCACTTGCTGACCGACACCAAGACGTAGAAAGAAAACGGAGGGAAGCACATCGAAACACATGGCAGCAATCGAGAGAATCGCCGCGAACGGCAAGAGCCCATTAAGGGAAGATACAAGGGACTCGCGACATTGACGAGCCTCATGGTTGCACCCAGCAGCCAACTCGACGACTCATCGTATACAAACGTGCTCGGAGCCCTCCTCCTAGACGAATGGTTCCGTCTGTTCAAACAAACCATAATGGTTTCATTACTCCTTTCTTGGACAATTTGCAGACCAGAGAACCAAACTGGAGGCTCCCTAGCCCAACTCCTCCTGAGGACGGGATACCTCCGCACACCAAGCACATATTCCCTAACCCAATGAACCCAGCCAATCTTCGGCGCATCAGAACAGTTCGATCACCAAGACGCAAAACATCCGAAGGCATGTTCATAAACGGCGAATGGTATGAAGTAGTAGAACAAGGAAGCCAGTTTGAGAAGGATTCAAGCTCCTTAGATTCTTTTACGGATGTACCTTTTCCAAAAAAGGACAATCTCAATACTACTCGGAACGGGATAACTATATCCGACCACGCCCGACGCCGCAACGATCAAGTCTTGGACGATGACAACCTGCTACTCTGCACCGAAGAAAATCTGGTCATGATTCATGACTTGGAAAAAGGAGAACCAGAGCTGGAAAACTAAAAAGATTGAGAGATACGTCCTCCTCCTTTATCAGCACAAATTTTCTTTTTTAGGCAATTTCCCTTTCAAGGTTTAAGTTAGCGTCAGTCGTACACATCGTTGTAAGTCATTCCAAATGACAAAAAGCAATCTAATGTGTACTATTTTATAATAAGAAGTCAAGTTTTCGTGTCAAACACTTGAGCACATGAATTTTTCTTGTCATTTAAAGGAAAATCATCCCTCGGCTCGACGCGTTACGACATTCTGCCGAACAAAGGATTCCAAATCCCGAAACAAAATTCTATCGCATAAACATGACAAAGTCATAAAACAGATCAAAATAAAGAGATAAATAAAAGAATCTCGAAGGATTCCGGCACAAGACAAATCTCAAAAAGATCCACTTCTTTCATTAAAATTATAAAAAATTTTACAAACGGGGACCGATTGCATCTAAGCAATCTAGTCATCCTCGAATGTTTCCTTGCCGACCACAAGGTCGACGGAGTTGCGGCGACGACGGCCTCCGCCGCCCCGGTGAACTCGACGGCGCCGCCCTCCATGGCCTCATGCGCCGCCACCGACAGCTCCATGCCACGGACATCAACGCCCGAGATGGCGTCGACGGTGGCATAAGCGGCAGAGGCACCATGGCGAACGCCATGAACCGCCACCACGGCCACTTGGCCGGGGATCGCTGCCAGCCGCGCGATGACGTCGCCGCCCTGGGCGTTCACCGCGTCCGCCGCGGCATGCGCGGCCTCCTGCAGCTGCTCCAGCTGCTCCGTCAGCTCTGCAAAAACAGAGTAAAAAATTAGAAATACCGAGACAAGCACAACCCAGGGAATATGAACAATGGAGAATTCAATGCTTACCGCCGACCCTGATGTCGGCAGCCTCGCGCTGCCGAAGCAGCGTGTCCACTTGGACCTTGCGGGCCAGCCTCTCGTCCGCCGCCTCATTGACGGCGGCGTTGGCTTCGGCGTCGAAGTCCGCGGCCCGCTGTTTCTCCGCCTCCAGCTCCTCCTGGGCGGAGGAGAGTGCGTTCAGGAACAGGTCGGCGTTCGCCTCCGCCTGTCCCAGCTGCTTGGTGGCCTCCGAGTAGAGGTCCCTGACGCGCTCCAGCTCCGCCCGATAGCGGTCGAGCACAGACGCCAGGGAGTTCACTGAGGCGCTGCTCAGCGAACGCGGCGTGGAGACACTGGCCGCCGCTGCCACCTCCTCCGCCGCCGCCTCTGCCACGACAGGAGCCACCTGCTCCGCCGCAGCAACAATGGCCCCGGCCTCCACGACCGGAGCCACCTGCTCGGGGGCCACAGCCCCCGACGCCACCCGCGGCTCCTCCGCCGCTCTCCTCGCCGCCTCGGCGGCGCCTGCAGCGGAGGTGCCCGCCGCACCTCCGATGGTCAGAAGAGTGTACCTACATTACGGACGACGAATTGCGGTTACACCAAAAAACGAAAACCCCAAGATTAATCAAGGAACTCCCCTTTCAAAACTCACCTCCTCCGCGGCCTCACCTCCCGAGGGGAGTTCACCGACTCCTCCTCACCCGCCGGGCGCTTACCATGACGGCGGTCCATCGCAGGTGGTGGCGGCGAGCAAATGCGATCTAAAACCCTAGGTTTTTGGGAGCAGAAAGAAAGGAGCAAGAACAGAGAATGCGCTGCGTGTACAGAACTCCCAGCGCAGGCCACGATTTATAGAAGAGCCCGGAGGACTCGAGAAGGCAACCGACGAGATCGTGGGAAATCAAAACCGCGCGGCCCTCTCGTTTCCCAAGAACACGAAGCGACGAAAACCGCTCCACCCAGGCGACGTGCATTTATACCTTCCCCTCGCATCGGGAACCCCCCGAGCGCTCACTGACGCACGACGTCAGGGAGGTGGAGCGATTGAGACACCGACACAATGGACCCACCATATCAGCGAAGAATTGACTTGACCAAAGACAAAAACCGTACGCTGATTTGACGTGACAACCCGGTCGCTGATGTACGGTTGCATCAGCAACCGAATATTTTCGCCCCGCACGCGATCATGACGTGCCACGACGGACAAAAGATAAGTACCCAACATCTCTAAGAAATTTTTTGCTTTTTCGTTCACCCGTTTCAAAAGACCACACTTTAGAAAAACCAGTTTTCACAAATTTCTTACCTCAAACACGAAGCAAACCAGGAATGCACTGTCTCTGGTCCCACTCGCTACGTGTTCACAGCTCCAACGCTATACAACACAGAGTGATCCAGCGGTCGCTCCCAAAGGAAAAGGGCTCCAAACATTCCGGCACCGTGCTGTTTGTTTAGGATCATCTAATCCCTAAGGACTGGTCGGCTCTTGAATGAGGAAGAGAAGAGTGCTGCTGGCAAATTTTTTCTTCCAAATTCGCAATAAGCATAACCTACCTTTTCTGCATAACAGAATTTTATATACCTTATGACCATTCTTTCAGGAACAAAGGCATGATTAAAAGTCCACATTGGGAAGACAGTGGCCTACAGCAAAATACAGATAAGTGCTCTCCTGACCTAACATACATGCCTTCTCTGATCTTTTTTCACAAAAGATTTCTTTATACGAACTACTTCAAAGTACGTTCGAAAAATTCTTTACAAAGTTAAAAACACTTTTTTTTCTTCGTATCAAATGGTCAAGTACGTCACCCCTCCAACAGAAAACAATCAGCGTGCACTGTCTCTGATCAACCCCGCTACGTGTTCACAGCTCCAACGCTATACAACACGGGGTGTCGGCGTCGCCTCAATGGAAATAGGGCCCTAAGTGATTCGGCCAAATGCGCTATTCACTATAGGTCACCTACACACACTGCGGACTGATTAACTCTAAGGAGGGGCGATTACTAAAAACCATTCTCAAACACCACATTTTGATACAACTCTATGACATAGATTATATCAAATCAATACGATTCAGAATACTTCATCAAAACATTCGCTCATACAAAATTTTCTCTTTGCAGCAACAACCCGCTGTAACAAAGTTACAGTATAGCAGCAGTATAGCATCAACAATTCAACCCACACAATCCGACAGCTGAGCTGGGATTTTTTGGCCAATGATACCGGTTATTCTGGCGCACAAATAGCTAAGCTATTTTTGTGGGTTTAGATTCAAAACCATGGTCTCACAGCCACGCTGGGGACTGAGTTAAGTAGCAAAGCTATCTTAGCTTAATCATGACAAAGTCATGGCATGGTTCAAACCGACCAGCCCAAATGAAATTTGGCTCGCTTCGGTCTCACTCAAAGAGTGGTCGGAAACACATAAAGCACGATACAATGATCGGTTGTCTTCTTTTTTAGACCCGACATAACGTGTTCCACCTCATCTCGGCTCGGGGACTACGTGGGCCCACGTCACCTGAGAGGTGACATGGGCTAGATCCTTCTTTTAGAGCTTGCTGCAACATATACTATCTTACAGCAACCTCGGGGACTACGTGGGCCCACGTCATTTGCATGACTCGGCCTGATCCTTTCGCTTTATAAAGAGTTTTTAGTTTCAAAACTAAACTAAGGCACTGACCAATCACGGCAGATACCATGTGATGGCAAGCATCACACACTAACGAGGGCCCACGTCTCCAGATTTGGGACCCTTTTAAAATTCTTTTTTCTTTTCAGGAGCATCATAAATCTTTCGGTCAAAACCGACAACGTCAACCAAGTGCAAGCAAAGTGTGGTCGGAAGCACTAGACGGTCCTCCAGCCCTGCTCGGACCACATGTCGAACGTGTGTCCGACCACCCTTTCTCATTCAGCCAAGCAAGACGGTGTTTTCTCCCTCAAGATTCATGATGCTCGGGGACTAGCTGTGGAGGTATAAACTCCATATACCCTCACGGCCTAGTTTGGGCCGACACGCTGTCTCTAGGCCGGCCCATCAAGCTTCAAGACCGATCGGCTCAGGCTGGTCGGACAGCCTAAAACAGGCAAGAATATCGAAGACCGACAAGGAGGACAAGACCTAGCTGAGATAGGAAAGTTTAGACTTGTAAAGTATGTAAACTTAGTACCAGATAGGCTAGTTCCAACTTGTAACCTTGCTCCCCGAATATATAAGGAGAGCAAGGACCCCCATGCCGAGGACGGAATCGGCATAACGCACGTACTCATACATCCACATCATAATCGAAACAGAGAGCGGGACGTAGGGTATTACGCTTCATAGCGGCCCGAACCTGGGTAAACCTTGTGTGATTGTTCCCTGTTTACATCTTGCTCGCAATCTCGGTGCGCCTTCCGCCAATCCATTACCGGTCAGGGCATACCCCTGGTCGGACTATCGCCGATATTTCGTCGACAGATTCCATGGGAAATAATCAAGTTTGGAACTTGGTTGACCCACCTGATGGTGTTAGACCCATCGAGTGCAAATGGATCTACAAAAAGAAGAAAGATATGGACGGAAATGTTCACGTCTATAAAGCTCGACTTGTCGCAAAGGGTTTTCGGCAAGTTCAAAGAATTGACTACGATGAGACATTCTCTCCAGTAGCGATGCTTAAATCTATCCGGATCATTCTAGCAATAGCTGCCTATTTCGATTATGAGATTTGGCAGATGGATGTTAAAATAGCCTTTCTAAATGGAAATTTAGAGGAGGACATGTATATGATACAGCCCGAAGGTTTTGTTGATCCAAATAATGCTGGAAAAATATGCAAGCTTAAGAAATCTATTTATGGGTTAAAGCAAGCATCTCGGAGTTGGAACATTCATTTTGATGAGGTTGTCAAAGGGTTTGGCTTCCGTCGAATGAAGAAGAGCCTTGTGTTTACCAAAAGGCTAGTGGGAGCGCGTTGTGTTTCTAATCTTGTATGTGGATGACATACTATTGATTGGGAATGACATTCCTATGTTGCAACCTCGTAAAGACTTCACGAATAATAGTTTTTCTATGAAGGATTTAGGAGATGCGATACATCTTGGGCATTAAGATCTATAGAGATAGGTCGAAGAGGCTAATAGGATTATGCCAAGATACATACATTGACAAGGTGTTGAAACGGTTCAACATGGAGCAATCCAAGAAAGGGTTCTTGCCTATGTCACATGGTATGCGCTTTAGCGACAAGCATTGTCCTTCATCAGATGAAGAGCGCAAACGCATGAGTAAGGTTCCATATGCTTCGGCAGTCGGTTCCATCATGTATGCCATGATATGTACTCGCCCAGATGTCTCATATGCTCTAAGTGTTGTGAGCATGTACCAAGGCAATCCTGGTGAGAGTCACTGGACGCTGGTTAAAAACATCCTTAAGTACTTGAGAAGGACTATGGATGAGTTCCTGATCTATGGAGGTGAGGAGGAGCTCGTTGTAAATGGTTACACCGATGCTAGCTTCCAAACTGATGTAGATGATTCACAATCTCAATCAGGTTTTGTGTTCACAGTAAATGGTGGTGTAGTAAGCTGAAAAAATTCCAAGCGGGAGACGATTCGATTCTACAACGAAGCCGAGTACATTGCAGCTTCGGAAGCTGCAAAGGAAGGTGTTTAGATGAGGCGTTTCCTCATTGATCTTGGTGTGTTTTCTAATGCGGCTAGCCCATTGAATCTACATTGTGACAACAATGGGGCAATAGCGCAGGCTAAGGAGCCAAGGAATCACCAGAAGAACAAACATGTACAGCGGAAATTTCACCTCATTCGACAGTTCATCTGCGAAGGTGAAATTAAAATGTGCAAAATACATACGGATTTGAATGTAGCAGATCCGTTGACAAAGGCCCTTCCACAGCCTAAGCATGAGGCGCACATGAGGTCTATGGGGATTAGACGTCTTAGAGATTAACTCTAGTGCAAGTGGGAGACTATTGGGAATATGCCCTAGAGGTAATCATAGAGATGATGATATTCCACTTGTATCCATGATATGTAAAGTGTCCATTGAATATCCATTAAAGACAACTTGTATTGATTGACAATTATGTGAATTGTTTGTGGAACTCTTTTACTTGTATGGTTATTCTATATTTGTACCTGGTCGGAGTTCATGTGAGGACACACATGAATATTAAACTAGCACATTATTAGTTGATGACTATGTTTCATAAGTCATGGACATGGAGATGTCGAACTAATATTGTGGGCACATGTATGACATGTAGGCTGGACTGACCCGACATGAGATTGTCTCTAAACACATCATATACGTTATGTCCTTCGACCTGAGATTGTTGTATGTGCTCAAGATGTGTATCGACTTGCTTAGGGACTGACAAACGCTACTTCGTCACTGGGTAGTTATAAAGGATGTCTTCGGGTTTGTCGAGAAGCATGCTGCGAGACATAGACAATCAAGATGGGACTTGCCCCTCTCTAATGAGAGTGATATCACTGGATCACTCAAGTGATTGGATCAACAAATGCATGGGCGTGCTTGGGTTAAGTGTTAGCCCACGAGTTGAACCAAATATCATGTGGCAAGGGAGTAACTTGTATGTGGTCGTAGTGGTTCGTCTGATATGATCATTTGCGTGCACATAGGAGTTGTCACGCCTTCCTAGAGGCCGCTATCAGCTATTGGGCGAATAGGAGTATTCGGCCCATGTCTATGTGTGTGTGAACCCATAGGGTCGCATGCTTAAGGGGCTGGAAGCCTAATTCGGGTTGGACCCGAATTAGACAAGGCTTAGGGTTTCTAATGGGCCTCCAACTCGGGAGCACATGAGAGACGCCTATATAAGTAGAGGGGAGGGGCGCGGCTAAACCTAATCCATGCCTTTGGCAGCCGCCGTCGCCCTCCACGCTCTCGCCTTCGCTCCTCGCGGACCTAGCAGTCCGGAGGTGCATCGCTTCTCCCTCGTACGTGTGTTGTAACATTCTGGATGTTAATCATTAATTAACTCTGCAAATCATGAGCATAATCATATCATTAGCATATAATCATCATCTTGACATGATTGCCTGATGCTTGTCTGCACTCTGTTTGACTTAGCCTATAAGTGTGATTGTTGGCTTGAACTAGAAGTTGTGGCTACATTGCTTATCTCGAGTCGGACCTTTAATAAAGTTCGAAGAAGGGAACATTTCAAGAAAACTTTATGTTTTGACCTTTTCATGAAAATGCCCTGAAGATGCTCGAAACGGTTGATAAAGTCGCTAGGTTTAATGACGTCGGCAGATTGGCATGCCGCGTTCTCCGAATTCCGTGAAACAACTTTAGTTGGCCCCAATAGGAAAAACATGGCTAACCCATTGGGGCACAGCATGCCAAAAGTTGGGATCAATTTGATCGAGTTTAACCATCCAATTTCAAGAAAACCTGAGCCTAGGTCAACCGTGATTAGCGTGTTGACGTTGCCACTTTGCCACTTAATTATCTCTTAAACCGTAGCTCAAATGAGAAAAGTATCTTAACGAAAAATGGAAAGCATTATTTGGTGAATAAAGGTCATTCTGGGCCCATGGTCTAAAACAGCCCGGAAACGGCCCAAAACGACACCCCAACCTTTCCACATTCACACCCGCCACCTGTTCGATGTATTGTCGACGTGGAGCGCTGCATGTCGGCCACCGCCGCGGACGCGCGTCGCGCTCGCCCGGACGCCGCCGCCACGTGCTCTCATCCTCTGCTCGCTCCTGCCCAAAGGGGGGCACGCCCCGGTTCCTTCTCTCCCACTCCTCTCACTCTCCACTCTCTCCCTCGCTCGCCTTCGTCTCGCCGCAACGGACGGAGCCGCCATGGCCGCCGCTCTCCGCCTCGCCTCCTAAGCACTCCTCCGCAGCCACCATAGCGCCGCGGTTCGCACGGGTGCCCGGCCAAGCACCGCGCCATGTCCCCGCCTTCGGCTTGCTTCCGCGGAGCTCTCGCGCCGTCACCGCGTCGCACGCCGGCGCGCCGCAGAGCGGTCCGCCGCGCCACTGCCTACGCTGCCGCCCGCGCCTTAGCGGTCCCATCTCCTTCTCCGGTCGCGCGCATCGGCGCCGCAACCGCGAGACGGTTGCGGAACCCTAGCTGGACCCCGACCACCGGAGCCCGACGCGCCGCTTCCCCGGGTCGAGCGCCGTCGTCCGCCGGTCCACGTGGCCGTAAGACCACGGGACGCCTCGCGCCACCCTAGGACCGTCGGGGGTGCGCAGGGGCCTCCGCCTGCTCCGCCGCCTCTCCTCGGCCGCCGGCGGCGAGCCGCGCGAGCCGGTCCCGGTCCGTCTCTGCTTTCCGCTGTGGGCTTCGCCCTGCACTCGATGAAGGTAGAGGCCTTCATGCAAGAGCGCCCGGACTCAGCAGATTTGCGGATCTGGTCTTATGCAAATCAGTAAAAGTACGGTTAAAGGTCGATCTGCAAAGTGCCCGTCTTATTCGATTTTAAAATAGATTTCCGAATTTGATTTAAACCTTACAAAATTCATAGAGGTAGCTAGGAATGTCCAATTGCGATGATTCAAGTCTTGTTGTGCTCATGGTGATGTGTAGTACCTAGAAAAAATATGAAATGCCCTATTTGGTTAACTTTCCTGTGTAGTTTTAATTAAAGTTTATCAATTGGCATAAATGATGTTAATCTTTAGAAATGCATAGTAAATCATAGAATGCTTTGAAAAATGTGGTTCTTGCTTTGTTAGCCTTGTATTGCCATGCCCTGTCTATGATAAATGTACCATGCATGCTTGCTGTGTAAAAATAGGGAGTTGTAGTTCTAGTGCCATTTGTTGCCTATGTCAAAGATAATTCATAAATCAATTGTGTAGGTTGAATCTGAGGTTCATACTTTTTGTGGGCTACTTATATGCCCTAATGTAGCTCTGCATATGCTTAGATTCATCATAGAAGCAAGTTGGTAGTGCAAAGTATTTATAGGTCCTTGGTTTGGTGCTGCCATGTCATTTTTGTATAGGCTAGTAGGGTCATCCAAGTAGGATGAAACTTGGATGATACACTGGCATTGCCATGTGTTATCTACTGTAATTTATGTAGGATTTTATGATGTGTCTAGCTATGGGTTGCTGTTCAACCCATCGGTGGTTAATTTAGAGTCGAATACAAGATGTCATGCCTAACCTAATGATAGGTTGGTAATCTGGGAAACTTGTCTTAATATGATTGGTTTGTAATTAGTATATGAGTCTACTGTTGAAATTTGGTTGTCATTGGATAAATAGTTTAGGAGCTATGGCTCTTTGGCTTCACTGGCTTGTTTGCTAGTGATAAACGTGGCAGATTAAATAGGTTATTCGCCTTTGAGCATATATCATCCTTGATCATTCATGATCATGCATATACTGATGGACAGGCACTCATGCATATGCATCCGCATCATTCTAGGATCACGTGTAGAACATTTGACGTGAAGTCAAGGATCCAGAAGGACAAGTCACGAACGGAGATCCGCACGCGAAGTGATCGGGAACCAGACGTGAACCAGCTTGAAGATCGATCCAGATCGTCGAACTAACTCTTCGAGAAAGGCAAGCCCCGGAGCATATTCTCCTATGGTTGCAAATATTTATTGAGTCCTTTACTATCTATGATGCATTTAAGTTAATCGGAGTTGCTCGAAACATAGTTGCATTAGGACTACTTACCACGAGTTATCCTATAGTAGGTACGGGGCTACGTAGAGCTTAGGCCTGCTACTTAATCGGTAGAAGACAGGGTGATCGACCATCATCTCGCGGGATAGGTGGTTACTATCCCTTGGATTGAGATTGGTGTAGGTTGGTAGTGAACATAACCATGAGGCCTTCTAAATCACTTCTTAAAGAAATATGGCTTTGTACGTCCCCGATCATGTTGAATGCCGCCTCACAGATAGCTGGAAGGGCGTGCAGTGCCCAACCACGAAGCCAAGAATCTACTTGGGCCGGGTTTCAACGGCTAGGTATCCATGCCGTTGATGGGGGTGGGGTAAACAACGGCCCGGTTTGTGAGACCTTAAGATGGGGCGGTGTCATTTGATGGGCATGCTTACCTGTTGGCTGCCAGGAGTTTCCTTGGTCATGGTGATGAGCCTTTGATCCCACGTCTTTTCCCGAGTAGATCATGATGACTAAGGCTGCTTTCGAGGAGCATGCCTGGTTTGTGTGAGGAATACCCCCTCAGCTGAGTAGTAATCGATTATAATCGCCATCATTCCTGGATAGTGAACACTTGAGACGGACAGCGGCATGGTCGCAAAGAAGAATTCTTTGTGCGAGTTGGTTATGTTCATACATGCTGGTTAATGATTACTCAATCAATGTGTTATATGATTATATTTGATTGCTTCTACTAAAATGATGAAGTAGTGCAGGTGCTAACATAGCTGGTAGGCCCAACTTAATTGGATAAGCTAGAGAGTCCTTTTATCACTAAATGACTATTTAATAAGCTCATTCTTTTGGCAAAGAAAGTGTCAGCTACCCCACATAAGGCCTGGCATCCACCAAAGAGTCTTTTTCTTATTTTCTTTTAGTCGGGAAGTCTTGCTTTGAGTACAACGTACTCGGGTGCAATTCCCAATGTTGTTTGTTGTAGGTTGAAGAATTACCACGGTGGTGACACGGTGGACTTATATCCCACTATGGGAGGAATAGACTTCGGGCAAGTCAACTCTTATATCTTATCCTCATGCTTTTGAAGGAGTCGACCATAGCTGGCACTATATTTAAATACTTAGGTGTGAGTGTGTTGAAAAGAAAATTCTCTTCCGCCGTTTATTTAAAAATCCTGAGTTGTAAAATATTATATTTGTAACCATCGGTGCATTTATAAAGATTGTAAAAGCAACTTAAGTGAATGGGAACCGCTGAACTTTGTGATCCGGGTGTGACTTTGGAAAGTTCGACATCTTTCGAGATTTCGCGGACTACGGCCGGTATAATTGCGGTTTACTACTTAAGCTGCCACGGTGGCTTGATTAGTGAACAGTAATTATATTAGTTGGTCGGTTCTGTTACAGATGGCATCAGCTCCATGGTTCAGCACTTACTGTTCACTTGAGTGTTTAAAAACAAAAGGATTTGTTTTACAAAAACTATTTGCCAACTTGTGTTTTCAAAAACTACATGTTCAAACTAAAGTGTGCCAGTGGTCGTATCCTATATGCCCAATTAAGGACTATTAGGTGGCTATCTAACAGGCTAACCAGGGTATTGCATCATATTTTCTTTTGTCGTACTCATACATGACAGATATGTATGGGGGCCATTCACTTGAATGGTTATGTTTGGTTTCATACTCCTCTACGCTCTGGTAAGTCGGCTCAACGCCAAGGTAAGTGTGAGTTGTGAGAGCATGATCGGATACACTGCCGATCTAGGGGAGTGCTTATATGACACCGGATTATTCACATGTTCCACACATGTTTATATGAAAGTGTCCCATGTGTGGGATGTCGTCTTCTGACGATGATTTGGTTAGCGTGCACCTACATACAGGGATATCGGGGATATTCCTGTGTGGAGAAGGGTGTTGAATAGGAGTTGTTTGTATTCGGAGCTTTGACCTTATTCTTAAGGTGCCGAGTTTTTATGTCGCTTGCATTCATGTGGGATTTCGGGCTGAAATGGAATCTTCTGCAGGTACACTAACCACGCAAGTTCGTATAGTTCGACTAGTTTCCGTTATTATGAGAGCCGTATGTATGCCACCGCTTAAAACGCTAGAATCTATTGTTTTCTATGTTTGTGAGGACGTACGGAACGTGCATGCATCATGTCATATGATCATTTCATGGGTTCCACACTATCTCTTTCCTTATGAATGAACTTCTATTTCGATAAAAATTGACCAATATAACCTTTGCCTTATGAGAGTTGTAATTCGGATGTACCTATGGCTTGCATGATGTGCAAATCCAAGTCAACCAAAGCAGAAGCTCTACAGCCTTAGCTTGCCATTTGTAAGCCATATGGAATCAAGGAGTTTCTGATGGAACTTGGAATGTCATCTCTTTTATGGTGAGTTCTGCACTCTGTGGGTTATACCACAGGTGAAGAAGCCTCGCTACCAGTGGAGTCAAGAGATGGAAGGTCAACGCCTGAGTTTATTTTCTGTTGAAGTTGTGATTCCCGCCAAGAGCAAGGGTGAGTCACTTTGGCGTGGCCGCCACTTTATCGCTCGAGGCAGGAACCCTCAGGAAGGTGCGAATATGGTTGCTTATAGAGCTCTGAGGGAATTGCTTAAGGATGTCGAGGTGGAAATTGCTTGTGCCACTGCGAGTGTGTTTCCTAAGGGTGATCCATACCATGCCGTATGGCGCGAGATTAGTGAGACTATACTTGTTGGTGGTACGGATGAGGCCGAGAATAGCAACGATATTGCTAGCAGTGCAATGTGTGCCATGACAAAGAGCTACTCTTGTTTTGAGAGTGCATTGGAAACCTCTTAATCATGAGTCTGATTATGTCACCATTAAGCAACAGTAGATGATGAAGGGAGACGAAGAGAAAGTAAAAAGAGTGACTATGATTGCTTGCGCAAATAACGCTTCCCAAGGAATGGGCTACGCAACGAAAGATTGTTGCCATGCATGAAGCTTTTGTAGCACAAAGTCAGTTTTGGAATTACCTACCCCATTTGGTCAGTGGCAACACGCCTTGGTATAGTTGTGCAGCATTGGAATGAGAAATATCGCCTAGGGAATCAGGTAATCATGATGGACGTCAGCAATGGAGCTTTACAAGGAGATCCTTAGTGGTTCTACAATTAGTTTCAACTCAATCCTCCTAGAAGGGTGGTCAAGAAGAAGTTCAACATGTTTATGTTCAGTTTCCCCACATTCCTCTCGGAACGGCTAAGAGCGTATCTGAGGCCATCTCCGCTTATGAGGGCTCCACAACAAAAGAGGAATTGGTGGCAATACCTCAGCAATGCCGGACATGGGGGATGAGGAAGTTGAGGATATATGCTATGTGGAGAACGTGGACCAAGAAGCTGAGGAGTAGTCGAGTAATGCTTTGTTAGGAAGATTGCTTGTTTCCTTTTTGTGGGACCTTCACATTGTGGCATGCATTCCCAAGTCGTTGGTGCCATGATATGTTGGTCAGTAGAATTGTATGATGTGATGTGTTGATTGACGAATTTGTTCTAGACTAGCCACTATGAACGAGTATCATGTGGAGTATTATAGGTTTGGACTAGAACGTTGTTGTGGTTTAAGAAAATGTTCAACCCTCGTCCTTGTGAATTCGCTTTCCTTGTTGCCCGTCCATGATGGTATGTCGACGTTGGTTCCTTGTTGTCACATACCTAGACCAGTTTTAAGCGAATCTTGCTATCCATCATACCTGTGGGAACAACATGACCTTAGCGTGTAGTTTATGCCATGATTGTTCCATACATAGTCCTTGGTATCCTCAAATTTTAAAGCAATGACGATTCTTTTACCTTGTCTTGAGCCCAAAGCTGTTGGTACAAGATGTCCCGTAGTATATGTGTTCTATCATCTGGCGAATCATAGCGTTGGTCATGGATTAGGTGATGTAGTCTCGATTGAAGTTCGCAGTGCCGTGAATGAAACCTAGCACCACCATGTGACCGGCCAGTGCATAGTTGGATTGCTAGGGGACGCGACAGCATTGTGATTACCAATCGTAGCATGTTACCTTAGCTACACCAGTGTAATATTTCTGCCATGTTTTCGTCCTACAACATTCTTTGAATGTTGTATGGTGTATCTTTCCAAAATAATCCACCAACACATAGTCGCATTGTCAAAAGCCCGATGGTCTCATAATCATTGGGGTGATCTTTTCTCCCATCTTATCCAAAGTTAGAATGTGGCCTCGCACGTTTTCTTCGAATGATTGTTTAGATGCTTGTGCACGTGCTTAGATTGCGATAGTAGATTGTTGATAAAATAGTCTTATCGATTTGGCTCGTGCGAATAGAAAGTTGTAATGATAGCTTAACTCCATGCCCAAAGCGTTTAGTTACTTTCTCGCTGATCCTTGGGCATTAGACCTATTGGTTTGCTAATCCTCGGATTGGCAGCTAACCTCGGTTTCGTGATGATTGTCTAACTAAGCTAGCTTTCTTAATAAACGTAGTATTGGGAAACCGTTTCGATGAGTAGAAGCATGCCATGAAGACGGTGAGCCATGTATCATTCCTTGTTTTTCCCCTTGTTATCGTCTAACCGTACGACCATCCTTGTCGGTCGTTCGCTCCATGTCTTGCACGCGATGCCTATTCGTGCGAGAATACTCTCTGTCATGCAAAGTTGCATTCCGATGCGTAATAGCTGAGATGGGTCTTCAGGAATAACCAATGGTGCTCGCGAACCATAGGGTTGTTAACCTCGACCTAATACACAGAATACCTCGATGTGTACTTTTGCATGACCCTACCTTGAATATCTTTGATTGATCATTCCGAGCTATGAAGTTTCTTTTTAAAGTGTATCATAAGATGATTGTAAAGGATAGGTCACTAACATTAACCTTGTCTTGACTACGAGAGATGTAGGCCGATAGACTATCAAGTGTTTCCCCTAGAGTCACCTTATCTCTTGTAGAATGTGTGCTCCTCTATAGTCCGTATAGAGTATACGATGTGTTTTGATGCGTGTTTGAGAGGTGTTTTGGGATGAATAATCATGTGTTCAAAGCTGAGAGTGTTGAGAGCGTAGTACGAGTTATATTGGTTGAGCTTTGATTGTGTATAGTTGTTCCTTTGCTCATAGTAGAATTACCCTTGCCGACACAAGTGTCAGAGTAGTCGGAGCCGTCGGTGTGAATTTAAATGGATATAAGGTTTTGCCGGTCAGCGGAATGAATTTCTACCCCATGGAACCCCTTATCCAGAAGTTGGAATTCTTTTAAGGGGGTTAGGCCTTATAATGTCCTATAAGGAACTCTTGCCTATGGGGATTAAAGGAGAAAACTCATCGAGTAAGGGCCTTTATTGAGATAATCTGACAAAATGCCACATCTTTGGACATCCATTTTGTGGTACTCAACTGTCGACCGTCCATTTACTTGAAGCCAGTGTGCCCTGTTGATAAGATGAAGTCTCTACGCATGATTGGATGTTTGTAGTGCTAATGGATTTGCACCTGAATGAGGATCAGGTAGTCAGTACGCCTGAATCTATCATGCATTGGGTATGCATGGCATGAGTACTTTGATATGACCTTGGGTTCATAAGATATGAGCCTTGCGTGTCGTTCAAGTATGGTCAGAACATGGAATTTGGCCCAGTATTGGTGTCTCTTTGAGTAAGAATTGACACGGGTGTGGTTGGGAAAAGTGCTTTTGGTATAACAAGGATAGTGAACCCTAACCCGAGAACATGAGTCGTATGCAAGGAAATGGTACCTGTAAATGCTCCCTATAGGATTCGCTTGGCTTGTCGGATATGCTTGTTGGAAGGAAAAAAAAAGTTGGTGGTTTTCGACGAGTTAAGGATATCATTGACCTAAGAACTTTGACTTCTACATGAGAAGATTTGGATACTTTGGACCTAGGAATTTTGATTTCTACATGTAAGAGTTAAATATGTTTGATCAAGATGATTCCTATTGGCATATCAATAGCCGGTGTTCCTATGAAGGGCTGTGCCGATAATGAATATGTGCGGACAAAGTCCTATGTTGCCACCTTGGAAATAAGTCACGTGGTTTCTGTTTGCGGAATCTACATCCTACTTCCTGGTGGTAAACATTATGCATTTTTGAAGCACCTTTTGATGTATTTGATGATGCGAATAGCAGATTTCCTCTCAAGTACCCCGGCAATTTCCTATTGGGTAGTGATTAGTCATACTACATGACGATCTACTCTAATGGAATGATATCTCTGGATCTATGTGAATGCTTATCATACTATCCTTTGTCATCTTCATACTTAAGATTGACATAGTAATGTAGCATTACCTCAAAGGAAGACATGTCCGTTGTAAACCATGATTGAAGATGCTCGCTGGGAGTGAGAATAAGATAATCGACGAGAAAGAGCTGAACCGAAATTGTCTCATCTATTCGACATCGCCAGCCATGAAGCTTCGACACCACCACCTGGACCAAATGTTCTGTAAGTTGCAAGGAGTGGATCAGTTGGTATAGTAAATGGGATTCTCTCGAGGTTACCAGGGTATGGTATACCTCCTGAGCGGATTGTGACCGGTAACATATCTGAGGAACACGACACGGAGCCGGCAAGTTATACTCGGAGATGAATTGGATCTTAGGCATTGAGATTGTGAAACCCGAAATTGAGTCACTTGGACGTGACGAGTATTGAGGAATGTTATAAGGACCATGATGTCAGTAGTAAAGCATGAGCTGTCGCTATGAGAGGTATCGTTTTTCAAAAACTAATATACTTCCACCAAATCTCGGGATGAGATTTCTTTTAAGGGGGTTAGAGCTGTAACATTCTGGATGTTAATCATTAATTAACTCTGCAAATCATAAGCATAATCATATCATTAGCATATAATCATCATCTTGACATGATTGCCTGATGCTTGTCTGCACTCTGTTTGACCTAGCCTATAAGTGTGATTGTTGGCTTGAACTAGAAGTCGTGGCTACATTGCTTATCTCGAGTCAGACCTTTAATAAAGTTCGAAGAGGGGAACGTTTCGAGAAAACTTTATGTTTTGACCTTTTCATGAAAATGCCCCGAAGATGCTCGAAACGGTTGATGAAGTCGCTAGGTTTAATGACGTCGGCAGATTGGCATGCCGCGTTCTTCGAATTCTGTGAAACAACTTTAGTTGGCCCCAATAGGAAAAACATGGCTAACCCATTGGGGCACAGCATGCCAAAAGTTGGGATCAATTCGATCGAGTTTAACCATCCAATTTCAAGAAAACCTGAGCCTAGGTCAACCGTGATTAGCGTGTTGATGTTGCCACTTTGCCACTTAATTATCTCTTAAACCGTAGCTCAAATGAGAAAAGTACCCTAATGAAAAATGGAAAGCATTGTCTGGTGAATAAAGGTCATTTTGGGCCCATGGTCTGAAACAGCCCGGAAACGGCCCAAAATGACACCCCAACCTGTCCACATTCACACCCGCCACATGTTCGATGTATTGTCGACGTGGAGCGCTGCATGTCGGCCACCGCCGCGGACGCGCGTCACGCTCACCCGGATGCTGCCGCCACGCGCTCTCATCCTCTGCTCACTCCTGCCCGAAGGGGGGCACGCCCCGGTTCCTTCTCTCCCACTCCTCTCACTCTCCACTCTCTCCCTCGCTCGCCTTCGTCTCGCCGCAACGGACGGAGCCGCCATGGCCGCCGCTCTCCGCCTCACTGCCTAAGCACTCCTCCGCAGCCACCATAGCGCCGCGGTTTGCACGGGAGCCCGGCCAAGCACCGCGCCACGTCCCCGCCTTCGGCTTGCTTCCGCGGAGCTCTCGCGCCGTCACCGCGTCGCACGCCGGCACGCCGCAGAGCGGTCCGCCGCGCCACTGCCTACGCTGCCGCCCGCGCCTTAGCGGTCCCATCTCCTTCTCCGGTCGCGCGCATCGGCGCCGCAACCGCGAGACGGTTGCGGAACCCTAGCTGGACCCCGACCACCGGAGCCCGACGCGCCGCTTCCCCGGGTCGAGCGCCGTCGTCCGCCGGTCCACATGGCCGTAAGACCACGGGACGCCTCGCACCACCCTAGGACCGTCGGGGGGTGTGCAGGGGCCTCTGCCTGCTCTGCCGCCTCTCCTCGGCCGCTGGCGAGCCGCCGCCGAGCCGGCCCCGTCGTCCTCTGCTTTCCCTTGCCGCCAGGGGCTTCGCCCCAGAATTCGATGAAGGTAGAGGGCCTTCATGCAAGAGCACCAGACTCAGCAGATTTGCGGATCTGGTCTTATGCAAATCAGTAAAAGTACAGGGGTCGATCTGCAAAGTGCCTGTCTTATTCAGATTTTAAAATAGATTTCCAGAATTCGATTTAAACCTTACAAAATTCATAGAGGTAGCTAGGAATGTCCAATTGCAGTGATTCAAGTCTTGTTGTGCTCATGGTGATGTGTAGTACCTAGGAGAAATATGAAATGCCCTGTTTGGTTAACTTTCCTGTGTAGTTTTAATTAAAGTTTATCAATTGGCATAAATGATGTTAATCTTTAGAAATGCATAGTAAATCATAGAATGCTTTGAAAAATGTGATTCTTGCTTTGTTAGCCTTGTATTGCCATGCCCTGTCTATGATAAATGTACCATGCATGCTTGCTGTGTAAAAATAGGGAGTTGTAGTTCAAGTGTCATTTGTTGCCTATGTCAAAGATAATTCATAAATCAATTGTGTAGGTTGAATCTGAGGTTCATACTTTTTGTGGGCTACTTATATGCCCTAATGTAGCTCTGCATGTGCTTAGATTCATCATAGAAGCAAGTTGGTAGTGCAAAGTATTTATAGGTCCTTGGTTTGGTGCTGCCATGTCATTTTTGTATAGGCCAGTAGGATCATCCAAGTAGGATGAAACTTGGATGATACACTGGCATTGCCATGTGTTATCTACTGTAATTTATGTAGGATTTTATGATGTGTCTAGCTATGGGTTGCTGTTCAACCCATAGGTGGTTAATTTAGAGTCGAATACAATATGTCATGCCTAACCTAATGATAGGTTGGTAATCTGGGAAACTTGTCTTAATATGATTGGTTTGTAATTAGTATATGAGTCTACTGTTGAAATTTGGTGGTCATTGGATAAATAGTTTAGGAGCTATGGCTCTTGCAACTTGGTTAGAAAGGCTGTTTAGTTGCTGATTGGTCAGAACCCGTCCTGATGTTATCTGTTTTAGGACCAGTTAAGTTAGGAATCATGTATTGGTGTCTTGATGATTGAGTTATGATGGTTATGCCTAGGTTTAAGTCTTTGGCTTTACTGGCTTGTTTGCTAGTGATAAACGTGGCAGATTAAATAGGTTATTCGCCTTTGAGCATATATCATCCTTGATCATTCATGATCATGCATATACCGATGGACACACACTCATGCATATGCATCCGCATCATTCCAGGATCACGTGTAGAACATTTAACGTGAAGTCAAGGATCCAGAAGGACAAGTCACGAACGGAGATCCGCACGCGAAGTGATCGGGAACCAGACGTGAACCAGCTTGAAGATCGATCCAGATCGTCGAACTAACTTTTCGAGAAAGGCAAGCCCCGGAGCATATTCTCCTATGGTTTGCAAATATTTATTGAGTCCTTTACTATCTATGATGCATTTAAGTTAATAGGAGTTGCTCGGAAACATAGTTGCATTAGGACTACTTACCATAGAAGTTATCCTATAGTAGGTAGAGGGCTACGTAGAGCTTAGGCCTGCTACTTAATCGGTAGAAGACAGTTGATCGACCATCATCTGCGCGGATAGGTGGTTACTATCCCTTGGATTGAGATTGGTGTAGGTTGGTAGTGAACATAACCATGAGGCCTTCTAAATCACTTCTTAAAGAAATATGGCTTTGTACGTCCCCGATCATGTTGAATGCCGCCTCACGTATAGCCGGAAGGGCGTGCGGTGCCCAACCACGAAGCCAAGAATCTACTTGGGCCGGGTTTCAACGGCCGGGTATCCATGCCGCGATGGGGGTGGGGTAAACAAGGGCCCGGTTTGTGAGACCTTAAGATGGGGCGGTGTCATTTGATGGGCACGCTTACCCGTTGGTCAGCCGGGAGTTTCCTTGGTCATGGTGATGAGCCTTTGATCCCGCGTCTTTTCCCGAGTAGATCATGGTGACTAAGGCCGCTTTCGAGGAGCATGCCTGGTTTGTGTGAGGAATACCCCCTCAGCTGAGTAGTAATCGATTATAATCGCCATCATTCCTGGATAGTGAATACTTGAGACGGACAGCGGCATGGTCGCAAACAAGAATTATTTGTGCGAGTTGGTTATGTTCATACATGCTAGTTAATGATTACTCAATCAATGCGTTATATGATTATATTTGGTTGCTTCTACTAAAATGATGAAGTAGTGCAGGTGCTAACATAGCTGGTAGGCCCAACTTAATTGGATAAGCTAGAGAGTCCTTTTTATCACTAAATGACTATTTAATAAGCTCATTCTTTTGGCAAAGAAAGTGTCAGCTACCCCACATAAAGCCTGGCATCCACCAAAGAGTCTTTTCCTTATTTTCTTTTAGTCGGGTAAGTCTTGCTAAGTACAACGTACTCAGGGTGCAATTCCCAATGTTGTTTGTTGTAGGTTGAAGAATTACCACGGTGGTGACACGGTGGACTTATATCCCACTACGGGAGGAATAGACTTCGGGCAAGTCAACTCTTATATCTTATCCTCATGCTTTTGAAGGAGTCGACCATGAGCTGGCACTATATTTAAATACTTAGGTGTGAGTGTGTTGAAAAGAAAATTCTCTTCCGCTGTTTATTTAAAAATCCCGAGTTGTAAAATATTATATTTGTAACCATCGGTGTATTTATAAAGATTGTAAAAGTAATTTAAGTGAATGGGAACTGCTGAACTTTGTGATCCGGGTGTGACTTTGGAAAGTTCGAGATCTTTCGGGATTTCGCGGACTATCGGGCTGGTATAATTGTGGTTTACTACTTAAGCTGCCACGGTGGCTTGATTAGTGAACAGTAATTATATTAGTTGGTCGGTTCTGTTACATGTGTGACACCTCGGAGGTGCTGCATCTGGAGCACGAGGACGAACCGCAAGTGGTGGGAGGAGTTGCTGGACGACCACGCAACTGCACGGCACTGCTGCGACGCGTTCGATTACATCGAGTCGTCTTCCGCCGCATCTCGCGCGTCTAGTGGTAATCCCATAACCTGTAACTAGCAGTAGATTCTGGGAGATGAGGTAGAAAAAGTTTTGTTTTCTGGCTAGCGTAGCACCCTCATAACCCTACAAGAACCACTCCTGTGGGAGCTGCAAATTCTCTTCCATACTGTCTTGCATCTCATCTTCTTCTTTATCTTCTCCATCACCCTCATCAATTTCCATAGCTTTAAGCAAAGCAATGCAATTACTTTCCTCTTCTCTATCTTCAACAGGCTTGCCAGACAGGAATTCCTGAGCAAATAGCATACTCAGATTTCTGATTGTTCTACTCCCACTTGCCCCATCTTGCCTAGGGTCTTCTCCCCCCTCCCCGATGCATCCTCATTACCCTCTGTGTCCCCATTGATAGGCCCTCCATTACTGCCATTCTGAGTCTCAGGTTGTTTCTCAGTTCCAGGTGGAACATCATCATCTAAACCACCATCATCACCACCATTGTCCATCCCACTCTCTATCTGTACTGCAATTTTAGTCTTGAAGCTAATTGGAAACAGCTTGTCATCAAACTCCATCAATCTCTTCCTTGGAATCTTAGCTGGGTCTCTACACTTGATCTTCAATCTGACCATAGCAAAAGAGCTGGAGAACAAAGAGTGCCAATCCACATCCACCAATTTGCCCAAAGCAGATCCCACCGCCTCGTAGTATCCCGGTCCACACCACTTGGGGGGGAATCCCTCTTACTTGCACCCACTCCTCCACCAAACTACACACAGGCTCAATGTTACCATTCCACACCTTCAAGGACATCATAACAGTCTCATTCTACAGATAAAAGTAGGTGACTGTGTTGATAGTAATCCTGTCCACTCTGAGATGTGGTGGAAATTTCACCAGGAAGGTGAAATCATCCAAAGGTTTCAGCTGCCAGTCCCACTTATCATCTAACTGAGATCTCAAATGATTGATCAAAGCATCCTGTTCCAGCACACCCTCCTCCACAGAGAATACCCCATAGTTGTCAAAACTAGTCCACAGCTTGAATCTCTCAGCACCCAAACCCCCCTGAGACAAGTCAATGTGCAAGAAGCCCAATCCCTTGCTGACAGTACCCATATAGGACACTACCTTTTCCCCTTCCTTCCACCTAGGACAATTTTCAGCTATGTGATCTGCCTTATAGCACACAAAGCACATCTTAGGCTTGGGGCAGACAGAGATAAAGTGACCCTCACCACAGTTGTAGCAAGTTACCTTACCTTTTGAACCACTTGAACTCTCCCCATCCACTGTCACACTGATTGGTTGCTTATCACCCCAGAGACAGACTGTGTAGCCACCTGCTGATTCACCACACCAGTTGCTTGACTCTACCCTTTGCCAGGCTGCTGATGCTGCTGCACTGTTGAGGTTTGAGCTTGAGTTGGGGGCGCCTTAGGCCTAGCTGCTTGACCTGCACCCCTGCCACCAGGCCGGAAACCTTGATTCTTCTGATAGAACTGATTCTGCTGTTGATTCCCCTGATGGTAGAACTGCTGAGGATGACCCTGGTTGGGGTAGAAGCCATAGGGCCCTGGCGGCGGCGGGTATGCGCCCATCTGCCCCATGTGAGGCCCCATCACCCCCATCGGCCCCATCGGCGGGTGGAAGAACGACGGTGGTTGCCATGGCCCCTCCGTCCACCTCCACTCCTCATCGGGACTCTGGGGTCTTCCTCCTCGACCTCCTCGACCATGATTCGCCATGCCTCTCTTCACCACTTCAACGAAGGACTCTCGCTCGATTTCACCCCAGATTGCAGCAGAATCCAACCTCCTCGACGGACTTCCCAACTGCTCTATCGCACTGGAACCCTTGACAGCACCCGGATCGAATTGCTTAGGTCTCACTCTATCCTTCCTCACCCAGATCAGAGACTCGACCTGGCGATCCCTAACCCTAGCAGGGCGGCGGCGGGGATCGGAGGTAGACGGGACCAGCCACAGCTGCCCGAACAGCTCTTCTAGAACACCATCCTCACCTACCAACCCACCTTGATCCTCGCCGTCGGGACCTTCCAGGCTTCTCCCAGATCTCGCCATCTGCCTTCTCCCCTGAGTGACGCGTGGCCCGCCATGGGGGGCCTGCTCGTCAGGCTTGACGAGGTCAAACCGCTCCTTCCCGCCCTCCCGTGGTAGGACTCCTCTGACCCGACACGGGGAGGCGGGGATGGCGCAGCTCGCCGCCGGCGGGCGCCGGGCGCGGGGGCGGCGGAGGCCCGGCGGTCGAGTCGCCACGGGAGCTACACCTATCGCCACGGGAGCCATCCTATCTTCTCTCTTCTTTTGTTGACAGCCAAACTTTTCGTTATGAGTTTGTATCATTTGAGTTCAGTTTTGATTTGGATGTTTGGGCATCCAACAGAAACCAGGTTTTCTCTTCTTTTTCTCCCCCTTTCGTTCCATTTCAGACAATTATTGGTGCCTCAAAGTGTATTGGCTTTGGCAATCGCTTGCAGTATTTGTGCACAATTTTTATCACAAATAGTTTTTTCCCCATATTTCCTAAAAAATAGTCGCCTGGGTTGTGGCAAGATTTCCATGCGACGCTACTGCTGCTACGGGTGACGCGCTTGTGGAGCTGTACGTACAGGAAAGAGCCGAAGGACGTCGCTCAGGCATCTATGTTATAGCAAAGCCCTTCCTTCCAAGAAAAATAAAGCAATTTTATCTTTTTCTGTCAAATCAAATTTTGCATTGTCACACATGTCTCTATATACTAGTTAATCAGGCCATCTGTAACTGTGGACAGAGAGAGAGAGAGAGAGAGACCGCCATGTTGGTGTTGTTGCCCATCATGACTTGGAGTTTGACGCCAGTGACCTGCACATTCGTGTTCTACTGCTACACGATCGTCATGTACATCCACTTGGAGTGGATCTCTCTTTTCTACATTTTGAGCAATCTTTTTTCTAAAAAACTCTTTTTCCAACGAAAAATTATGCAGCTTCAAAAGCTAACTGCGTCCCTTCGGAGGAAGAGTTGGATCTCGTAGGTATCAATAAATTCGTTTTAAATCATTAGCCGGATATATTTGAATCCACCGTAGAACTACTAAATTTAGTAGCTATTATTTTTTTTAATCAGACACCCTTTCAGTACCTCCTCTTCAACTCCTAGTCTCTGTTTGATGTAGCCTCAACAATTTATATATTCAGATTCAGATAAACCTAAGTTGAGGTTGAGATGACAGACTGCGTTGCAAGATGCAAAAAAGGTCAAACTTTGTTCCCTGGTTCCTGCTCCAGTCAACAGCAACTATATTAGGCATTTGCTCGGTTTGACTTTTTGTTTTTTAAAAAAAGAAGAGAAAAGGAGCAGACATCACTGTACCGAATATAATAGTGTTCCGAAAGACAGAGCTCTGGGTTCGGTTTGGATACAGCAATCGAACGAAATGATCTTCAACAGTACTCCTGCTATGATATGATCGTCTACTAGTAGCACGACTTGATTAATTACTATTACTAGCAGCTCATTGAATATTTGAGCTTACATCACATGGCATGATAAAAAATTACTCCTATCCTATCGAGCAAGCACACACTAGAATTAGGACAGGCGAGAGCGGCAGCAGTGGGGGTCGTGGTGATCGACTGACAGAAGGCGGATTCATTTGCGATCGAACTGGCAACTCCGGCCTTCAGGGCAAATGTTGTGGAATCATGAGTGGAGGCGAGAATGGAACCTATTCAAGAATTGCAACAACTACTAGTGTTGGTATTCCTGTTTGCCAAGAAGGAGAACTCCGAGGTTTAGGAGAGAGAGCCCGAGCAGCATCAGAGCGAACGCGCAGAAGCAGAGCACTGGGGTGGTCTCCCTGCCCGCCACCATCGCTGCAGGAGAGGAAGCCAAGAGGAGGCCCACGAGGGCGAGGTTGCGGCGCTGGCAGTGTACGAGCGGGCGTACACCAGCTGAGAGCACACCGGGCCGGCCTATGGGCGCCATCCCCGCCGTTAGGTCGTCGACGACGCGGACACCGACGAAAATGAGGCTGGCGCCCGCTGAGAAGCAAGGCGAAGCCGCCGGCGGAGTTGACGCCTGCGCCAACGGCAATCATCGTGAAGGCGAGGCCAATGGCCGTCGCCTTGCTTCCCCGAATGCCCATCGGCGGCGTGGCAGACAGAGTAGTCAACTGACCTGTCTGTCTCACAGGCGCGGCTATGCGGCGAGATCGCGCGCCAACACAAATTTTTTATTAGAGCCAAAGGAAATGAAAAAGCTCGTTTGCAGTCGGGGACGGGGAGGCAGCGTGGTCAGTTACCGAGATGGTGCCGGCGGTGAGGTCGCGTAGCACACCAAGGTGACCGCGGGCATGTGTTGGCAGAAGATAATGGGCAACAAGGTCAGCAACTGCATTTTAGTCAGTCCGGCTGCGAGGAGTGCAGGCGCGTTATATAGCGGCAGCTTGACCTTGAGGCACCACCAGCACCAGGTGCGTTCGGGGACGGAATCAGAGGTGCGACCATTTTGCGGAGCCGTCCCCGGGGGTCCCGTCCGTGGCACCGACCGTACATTTGTTCGTCCATGTCGCCGTATGCCGGTATGTATTGCGCCGTGGCCGTTTGTTTTGAAAATTATTATTTTTTTTGCTTCTATAATAATCCTCTATTGACCAGGGCCTCGTTCAGTTCACCAAATTTGCCCCAAATTCCACTATGCAAAAAGAATATTCTCTGTCACATCAAAATACCTTTTGACACGATTTTAAAGTAAATGTAAATGAAATAAATAAACTAATTGTTCAGTTTGGTGGTACTTTACGACGAATTTTTTTAGCTTAATTAGTCAATATTTGGACAATATTTCACGAATACAAACGAAATCTTTACCAAGGCTTACATACCAAAGTGCCAAATTTGCCATCCCTAAATTGGGGAACTAAATAAGGCCCAGCACTTTGAATTATTCTACTACTTGTGAGTTTAGTCAATCCGTCTGGTTGTATGTGTAATTAGCCACACAAGTCTACAAGTAGCCCTTATTCTTGTACGCCCTCCCAGGCACGCGGTGAAGAGCGTCATTTTTATGTGTTTCTCCCCGTATTGCAAAAGCACTGAAATCATGCGGTTCGGTTCGAAAATTTCTGATACTATTCTTTCGCAAATTATTTGGGATGTAATGACGGTACAGGTATCTACGTGTTGTTGATCCCTATCGCAGTCGTTTTGATCCAAAAATGGTACATGCATTAATTTGCATAAAGGATTGGGTGTTTTCTCTAGTATGACACTTTTAATTGTTTTTTTTTTTCAGTATGACACTTTTAGTTGCCGTAGAAAAATGCATTGAATTTTTTCGTTACTATTTTTTGTTCAGATTATAAAATGCTTGGATCAATTGTGAACATAGAAAAAAATAGCACACTATTTTGCCGCGCAGCTATATAGCGGCCCAAAAAAACTTAGGGCGATGATATTGCTCATTTCTGCGCTATTGTTGCTATTGCCGTTATTGCGCCGCTATAACGAAATAGCGCTATAGTGCACTATTTAGCCGCTAACCCTGAATCGCTAGTTTGTTAAGTACTCAATTATGCTTGTTTGCTTATGAACTTATGACTTATGATTATTATGGGAATTATGACTTATGAACTTATGATTATCATGATATTATGGGAATATATTACTTGTTTAGTGTTTATAATCTTTGTTTACACTTAAGTTATCATGTGTTGCATGTTGTATTAAAATACACGCTACAGCGGTGCTACAGCGGCGCTATAGCGTGCACAGCCACACGACGCTATGTCATATAGCCACCACCATAGTGTTATAATGGCGCTGTAGCGGTGCTATAGCGGCACATAGCGCCCAGAAGAGGCTACCGCTAAATTCTATAGCCTACGATTTTTTTTTCATTGATTGTGAATGATCCTGAGGTTGACACTTTGACTAATGTTGTGGCTAAACTGAAAATTGAGGTATGTTTATTGACTCCTTGCTATGAAATATACTAGTTGCTATACAACTAATTTTAATTAACTTTGCAAACTTGTAGGAAAATAATAACAAGGAGGTTGAGGACTATGAGGACAACGAGGTAGCAAAAGACATGGTGGTGACCAAGCGAATGACATGGAAAGTAGATTCATGTTCTATTAATTGGTTGTTTTAGACTTGGACCCCAAGTCAAGCACTCGTTATCGTTAACTATTATGTGCACTTAAACTAAATCATACACTTGCTAGTTTGCTCATATACATGTTTAAAGTTATGCAATGTGGGTCAGTATTCCGTATTGAAATTTTGTATGTCGACCGGGTTCGAGATAATTCCGCTCAAATTGGTTCGTTTTCGAAATACCGCAAGTTTATTTTTGTTTTTTTTTTTTCCGGTTTTACCGTTTTCGCTTTCGTATTCAAATATAAAAGTAGTATTACAATTGAGGAGTTTTTTTAACTGTTTCCGACCATTTTCACTGATGATAGTAAGAGAGCCGAAGACGCGCTGCATTATTCTGCGGATGCGTGCTGCGTGCGAGCGCCGAGGGGTTTAGTAGTTTGGACTTGTAAATGCACGGAACGAGGTTGCTTTGTTTTGAATCGCTGCCCTGCCTCCCCGCATCAGGTGTGGAAGTGGAACTGTGGACGACTGACTCGGCTTTTGGCCATGCATGATCATCTTCCTTCTCGGGACTCCGCCGAGATTAGCGAAACCACCTAATTAACGAGATCATAGATAGGAAATTCCCATAGATAGGAGGAGATCATGGCAATGGCTCCATTTTTCCCACTGCCAATATTTTTCCGTTCAGCACGTGTTACGCATACAGTTTATCCGTACCATGCCACGCACACCACACGGCGAGGCGACCATGGGGCCAATGGAACACAAGCATAGCTACGGGTGCCCTTCAATTGCCGATCGAGTCCACCCAGAAGATGCCCGCACGAGTGACGGCGGAATGGCCTGCGTCTGAATTCTGATGGACAAACGCCCACGCAACACCCAAACACGCTTAGCTAAAAGGAGCTCACGCGCGCTGACCACGGCTTAACAGCTGCTTAACAGCTGCTAAAAGGAGCTCACGTGACGCCGACGGGTAGGCCTCGAGTAGTTATTGCAGACCAAAGTCCGAAACAGGACAGGGACAGGACGTTTCAATCTACTCCGTACGCGGGCCTCGAGTAGTTATTGCAGACCAAAGTCCCAAACAGGACAGGGACAGGATGTTTCAATCGTACGCAGGGCCTCGAGTAGTTATTGCAGACCAAAGTCCGGAACAGGACAGGGACAAGACGTTTCAATCGTACGCATACCTCTCTCACAAACACGCTTTCTGGACGAATCTTCAATGGGACGGAGGAAGTACGCACTAAAGCTGTTTTTCTCTCTTGATTCCCCACTCCTGCAGGATCCAGAGAGGATCGGACGAATTAGTTAATTTTTATTAGCTAGTTACTAGTTACTTTGTTCACTGTAGAGTTATTACTTGGGGTGTTTTATACACTACAACTCGTTTCGTTGTAGCTAAATCATTGGTTGTTGTTTCCTCAAAAAGGAAAATCATTAGTTGTGTGGGTGCACTCGACGAATTATCATTCAGATAAACCTGTTAGGATTGTGCTGCGTTTCATGATGCACAAGGCGAAACCTAGAACTCCCATCAACAACAAAAGGAGCATAAAAAAACCGGTGTCCACAATGATATAATTTGGCAAACAGGTAGCCATTTGGCTTTGAGTGAATTAATGGACATTCAGGTGGGGATCATCTCCCACGTTGATCATTCTTTAAAAAATGTACCTTTTTCGTGAAAAAAAAAATGCTCCGAAAGGTCATGACGTTTCGTTACACGCATTACTGCATTGGCACGTAGATACAACATAATGTTCATCAAGCTACATATGATTACATTTGATAAAAAAAAATGGAAACGAAGACGATTATTATATTATGTTAGACGACCAATAGGGGTGAAAAGAACATACTCCTATATCTATCTATTACACTACAATATAGCACGGTTTGATTTATTTATTATTGGAAGCTCAATGAACGTTTGACCTCACAAGACAATTGGCATGCTACTAGTCGGCAACTCAGGGGCACGGATTCAGGAGTTCAGGGCGTTGCTTTCGAATCATCAATCCATGAATCGCACCAACTACTAGTGCTCCTGTTCCTGTTCGCCAAGAACAACTCCGATGTTGACGAGTGAGAGCCCGAATAGCAGCAGAGCAAACGCGCAGAAGCAGAGCACGGGTGCCCCGTCCATGTCCGCCGCCGCTGCCGCCGTGGCGGTTGCAGTGGCAGCAGCAGAAGCCAAAAGGAGGCCCACAAGAGCGAGATTGCGGCGCAGGTAGTGTAGGAGCGGCTGGAGCGCGCGTACAATAGCGGCGAACACCCTGGAGCAGCCTGTCGGCGCCGTCCGATCGTCGGCGATGAGGACGCCCACAAAAATGAGGCTGGCGCCGGCGAGCACCCCGGCGAAGCTGAGGAGCAAGGCGAAGCCGCCGGGGGAGTTGACGCCCACGCTGACGGAAATCATCGTGAGGGCGAGGCCGGTGCCCGCCGCCCTGCTGGTGCTGCCCCGACTGGGCATCGGCTGATCGGCGGGCGGCGTCGTTGCCGAGTAGTCACCGAGCATGTGCAGCCCGGGGCGGCCTATGTGCGCCGTCGGGTTGTCGGCGACGTGGACGTGGACACCGAGGAAGATGAGGCTAGCGCCGGCGAGCACTCCGGCGAAGCTGAGAAGCAAGGCGAAGCCGCCGGAGGAGCTGACGCCCATGCAAACGGCAATCATCGTGAGAGCGAAGCCGGTGGACGTCGCCCTGCTGCCCGGAGCGGCCATCGGCGGTGTTGCAGAGTAGTCACTGAGCACCTGCACGGCTGCACCCGAACAAGGCATCAGGAAAGCAGAGAGCCGGGATAGGGAAGCAGAGGGTTTGATAAGAGAGCCGGGATTCCTCGCCAAGGGTATCCCCGGCGGCGGTCCCCGTGGATCACCGTTGCTTACCCAAGTTTTGGCGGTGGCAGCGGTGAGGTCGCGTAGGACGAAGCTGGCGCCGCCGGTGCCGTTGGCTTGCTCGCTCTTCTCCACCTTGCTCCTCGATGTTTCTGTTGGGCTACGAATTCATCATGATGTGTTTTTATAGGGACGCAGTGACGATGATAGTGCGGTGTGTCGGGGACAATTGTTTGTTTCAGTTGTGTTGGACTTAGGGAATTGCTTGGGAGTTTCCTCCTACAGACCCTTCCTATAGACAGTTTTGTTTTCGACGTGAAACGAGACCGGGACTGGGAGTTTCCTCCTGCAGACCTTCATCATAGAGAGTTTTGTTTTCGACGTGAAACGAGACCGGGACTGGGAGTTTCCTCCTGCAGACCTTCATGATAGAGATAGTTTCGTTTTCGACGTGAAACAAGACACCCTGCCTATAGATAGTTTTGTTTTCGACGTGAAACGAGACCGGCATGTGGCTTCAGGTTCAAACTTTGGCGCGTGCGCGACGCGTGGGCCCAGGGCTATCCACGGCTGCCTGCCTGGTCTTCGGATGGATGCTCGGTAAACAAAGTTCGGGAAAGTTTTTGGTCCCATTACAATTGGAGAATAAAATATACACATGTATAAACTTGATAAAAAAACTGTCGTTTATCGTTTGAAACTAAAAAAAACACTAACAGCAAGAAACATAGAACTGGAAAGAAAATCAAGATTGCTGTGTACAGTAATAACCTACCTGAGGATGAAATTGTAATCTAATGACGCAACATAAGAACAATATAAAATATATTCATGGTGTTTGATCATGCGATGAATCGCCGAGGGCTACTCCAAGGGCAACGATAGCAATAGCATGGAGGAGTATCCAGGGAAGATTTTCGACGAGGTGGTCGCACTGAGCATCATGCAGCCAGTACTAGAGGCAAGTGGGGTGCTTGGGTGTCAATGGTTTCTTTCGCGAGTTCATCTGGTCACGGCCTGTGGAAGAGACAGTTCACTTTGCAGTGGAAGTCTCTGCACTGGAGAAGCAGGGGCATGGCCATGTCCGCGTGGCCAAAGATGTCATAGGACAGCACCTAGCCAATGGGATCAGCTGGGAAGAAGAAGAGCCTTTGTTTGGGAGTTTGGACTTGTAACGTCTACGATCACTGACAGTGTTTCAATTGTTTTTGTCAGTCTACGTCTCAGACTGGATGAGGGTACTTCGGGTGCTGGATCTAGAGAATGCAAGGAATGTAATTGATTATGACTTCGAGAAGATTGGCAAGCTGCCATCTCGTCTCTAGTTTCTCTCCCTGCGAGGACACAGGAAGATCACTCGGCTGCCAGACTCCGTGGGTGGCCTGTTGCAGCTGCGAACTCTGGAGGACTCAACTAACCCGCCTGATTGGAGATCACGTGATTCAAGAATTTTCAAGATCAACAGGACTCAAAATACAGCTGCAGATAAGCTTGAGCGCGAGGCACTTGCCTCAGCCTCTCAGCTTACACATTTAGAGGTATCTTGTAGTAATCGAGCTTGTGCCCATCAATGCTCTGTTATCCAAGACCTACATCAAGTAGGCTTGTCTGATGTAAATATACTCACAGCAATTTGCTATTACTAATCTATAACATTGTTCGTTGTTAAAAAAACATGAATGGAGTCCACCGATGGAAAAGGATCTGTTTGCTGATTACGCGTGTGTTTTTAAGCCTGCCAACACACGTGTGTTTTTTCTAAAAAAAACACAAATTTTACCTAGCCAGAAAACCATGTGTTTTTTAGGGTCCTGGCACATGGTTTTTGCAAGGCTAGCTAACAAGCCGAACAGAACATACAAAAGTAAAAATCGTGTGTTTTTTACCTAAGAAACACACGGATTCTATCCAAAGAGAAAATCCATGTGTTTTTGAACAAACTAACACATGAATTTATACTTGTATTTGTCTTTGTACAAAATGTATTTATACTTTTTTAAGTTGTATCCTATGTCAAACACAAACACAGGCCTAAAATCTATCTTTTTTCTGTGTCCAACAAGGCCCAAAAAACACAAAGAGAAGCCTGTCCAAGTTGTAATTGTATCCTGTTACAGCCCACAAAACCTGACGAGAAAAAATACCCAGTGTTAACAACTTCCAGGCCCATGAGCTCAACAAAAACAAATGGCTGCCCTACATAAGACCTACTTTTTTTTTTGAAACTACATAAGACCTACTTGGCAAAGAAGCAAAGACAAACAGATTGACCAATATGTTCCTGAGGAGCAGCTCTGCTCTGAGCAGGACAAAAAAGGGGGGATCCCAGCTGTGAGCAGTGGAAAAGAGGGGAGGATCACAAAGTAGAAGAAGGCATGACTCACCTCGACAACATCGAAGATCAGTACACCAGATCCATCCAATCTTTGGGTTAGATCCCTGATTTGTACATCTCAAACACTCTGCACAAAGGAATTTACATCATTAGTTTGCAAATCAAACAAGTAGACAACAAAAGGCATATTAGACTTCATTTTACCACAACCTGCTGTAGGTATATCTACTAAGTGAGTGTTGAAAGAAGAATTTATAGAAACAAAGTAGTAATAAATGCATAGAGACATGATTTCTGGCCTAGACAACAACTACTCTCAAACATTTCAGCACAATAGCTCAAACATTTTTCCCTCTTAAGATCAGAAACTAGTCTAGTAGTGATTACACAAAGTGTTTTTGCCAAACCTGGACCAAACAACTACTTCATTTTCACAAGGTACAAAAAGGATCCAAAAGAGCTTACCTCTAATATAACCAACATAGATTTTCCATAAACACCAAGTCTCAGGCACACTCAAATTAGGATGCAATCCCAACTGCATAGAAAAAGAACATGACCATAATTTCTTTCCACAAATCACAATATCACTGAATTAACACACTACGAGTCAGCAATAGAACAGTGACTACCTAAACCCTCCATCTAGATCACATAAAATAGGTCACAGTTTACAAAAGATAATTTATTTCTATGGAAGGATAATTTACAAAGTTTTTTTCTTCATACAAGCACAACCCCACAAAGAGAGAGGGGGAGGAGCAGCACAATTATACATCACATAAAACAGATCACAGATTACAAGAGGCAATGGAAGGACAATTTACAATATTTTTCCTTCATACTAGCAAAACCACATAGAGAGAGGGAAAGGAGCAAAACCACGAATGAACCCGTAAATCAACCCAGACAACCTTGGTGCAGGGTACGACGGCTCCGGTGCCCTGGCTGACGACCTCGGCGCTGTGTACAACACCCGCGGCACGGTATCCGAGCACCTGCGTCGTCTCCTTCCATTAGCCGGAATTGTCGCCTGCTCCGTAGCTGTCAATGGGCTCGCCGGCCTCCGCTTTTCACCTCTTCGCTCTGCTGTTGGGCGGTCTGTTCCTGGTTATCCTGCACGTGCTCTGTGTGTAGCCTCGTCCGATGATGCCGCATGTCGCATGTGTGTTGTGTCTGGTCTTCTGGATCTCGAGGAGTTGTTTGCTGTGCTTGGTTTGTTCAGCGTCACAGCGTCACTCAGGTCTGGTGGAATTTGTCTTGTCAAAATCTGCCAGTCTTATCATTCTGTTAAACTTTGATGTTTGCTTTATTGTTTACCTTTTTGGTACAAGATCGAGTGTAATAAAGCCATGATTGGTCACTGGAATCTTGTCATGTTAACATAGAAGCAAGTCTAGTAACTGTAACACCGCGATTTCGTTTTGTCTGAATAAAACAGAAACAAAAATGTTGTACTTGGCACTGTAGTGGATGATGGAGAGGAGCAGACCTGAGCTGAGCTGATCTGTACAGCTGTGAGTCAAAACTCAAAAAACTCAGATCAACGCAGACCTTTTCACCAATCCTAATTCGGCTGACTTTAAGCTGTGTAGGTACACCAGCTTGGTTTTCCATCAACAATTGCTCCCTCACGCTTGTAGGCTTTGCAGCAACAACAGCTATCAAATGAGTGTAGCCGAACAAGGTAAGAGCATCTCCAACAGTTGGGCATTTTTCCTTTGCTATTTGTTGGAGAATGCCAAGTCTTAAAACCATTTGCCAAAGGGAAAAATTGGTCATCTCCAATAGTTGGGCATTTTTGACTTGCCATTTTCCAAAATAGTGGACCCACCAAGATTTGTCCGGGATATTCTTTGTTTTGGCGCGCCTCTTTTCCTCTTCGCGCGCGCGGGAGATTGCCGGTCGCCGCCAAGTCCCCGCCAAGTCGCCGTTGCTGGTCCACGAAGGCGCTGCTGGTCCACGTCGTGATTTTCCCTTCGCCGTCCCCATCTAGTCCACGAAGTCGCGTCGCTGCTGCCCGTGGTGATCTGGTCGAGAGCCCGTCCCCATCGAGTCAATCATCGATCAAGAGGCGCGATGGATCTGTCGTAGCCAAGGGTTCCTCCGCGGCGGCGCGATGCAAGAAGGAGAGTACGCGGCGCGATGGAGGCGGCGCGGGGGGAAAGAAAAGGAGCGTGCGGGGGGGGGTGGGGAAGGAAAATGAGGCGCGCACGGAAAGGAAAAGGAGGCGCGGGCGCGTGGACAAAAAGTCCGGGATTCACGGGATTCTAAAATTGCCAAGCCATTGAGCCTATGCAAAAATGCCAAGTTTGGTTCATCAAATGCCAAGTTTGGCAAAATGCATAAGTCAAATGGCCAACTGTTGGAGAGCAATTTTTAAGATTTTTGGCAAATTTCTAGAATGCATAACCCAAATAGCCAACTGTTGAAGATGCTCTAACTCACATTTGTGAACTAATCACTGCCAAATCGACCTGTATTTGCAGCCTACTTATCTGAATTTTGAAACGAAGATGCAATTAGTTAAGATCGCTTTGTGTGTTGGTTTTGAGCTGGTGCACGCAACACGCTAGATTGACAAACACAGCACCAGTGAAACTGCCATTAGCATTAGCAGTTGCGAGGAGCGCATATGCAGCGGCCCAGGTCACTAGTCTCTCCAGTTCTGATCTCATTGCCAAGATATACTGAACTATGGTAGGCCCAATGATATATCATAATCCATGCTTGGTTGAGTACCATTTCATTCAACAAATATAGGACATTTGCAAACAGGTACTTGAAATATGATGCTCAAGTTAGAGACATGATTGTGTTTGACCTGATAGATACTGATAGAAAGACTTAAAATGTTGCTCAAAAGAAAAGAAATAGTATTAACTTATGCACGGCAAGTAGGAAACAATAACACTTCGGCAGGAAAAGAAAAAGAACGGAAGCGAAGCCCCAGCTCCCTTGTGTCGTCTCCCACGGGGCCGTCGCGCCGTCCGGGCCACCGCCGTTCCTCCTCGCCGGCGGCGGCAGCCGGCCGGGGGGGGGCTCAAAAGGCGACCCCCGCACCCGTCTCCCTCCCCGCCCCTCTCCCCTCCTTCGAGCAAGTGCCGGCCGGCAAGGGCCGTGCCGACCTCCCCCTGGCCGGATCCGGGCCAGCCGCGGCCAGATCGGACCCCCGCGGTGGCGCGGCAGGCCGTGCCTCGGCGGCGGCGGTGGCCGGCCGGCCCCCCTTGGCTGCCCCGCGCCATGGCGACGGCCAAGGGCTCACCCCTGCGCGCGTCCGCGCACTGTGATGGCGCCCCTTGGCTCCCCCGGTGGCGGCGAGGCGACGAGCCTAGGGTTTTGGTCGCCGGTGGCTGGCTACCCCGGGCGGGTTGACAGCCAGCGCCGGCGGTGCCCCCCTTCCTGCTCATCGCCTGTCGCACTCGGGCCAACTCCTCTTGGCCCCGACGCCCATCCTTGGCGGGTTCAAGTTGGCCCGGCCGGTGCCGCCGGGTTCGAGGCACCCCAGCCTGGAGGCGCGAGGCGCCTCGGCCGGGTGGGGCCAGCGGCCTACGTCCCTCCCTTCCCCCTCCTCCCTCTCCCCCTTCTCCCCAGCGCCGGCGGCCAGCGGCGGCGCCACCTTCGTCCTTGGCATGGAGGAGGGAGGCGGGTCATGCACGGCCTGCCTCCCGTGCCTCCTGCCTTAGATGCGGCCAAGGTCGTTGCGGTGGGGAAGCCCCCAACCACAACTCCGGCGCATCGGGGCAGTTCTTGGCGACAGGATGGTCCTCGCGCGCGCCTGCCCCTTTTCCCTTTGCCGTGCGGCGGTAGCGGGTTTCGTCGGCACACCTCGGCCCGCCCCGATCCGACAGCCTAGTGGCACGGGTTGCCCGGCCGGCGCGGATATGGCGGCCCTGACCAGCTGCGCCGTCGCCCGAAACTGGGGGCAGGCCGGCCGCGTTGGTGCCTCCTTCTATGCCTGGCATGCACGCGATCTGCCTCCACGACCTGCGGTGGCTGCAGCTGGCACAGGGCTGGTCTTGCCGGGGTGGCAAGACGGCGGCAGGTGGCGAGTCTGGTCCCCCACTGGGCGGTGAGCCGCTGTCCTGAGTGGCCCCTCACCGGCACCCATGCCCCACCACCGCTGCTCCGGCGAGCGGCGGGTTGACGGGTTGGATCAGGGCTTTTCCGAGTCGGTTTCACCGTCGCCCACCTGAACCTGGCTCGGCTCGGCCTGTCAGCGGGCAACACGAAAACATCCAACGGCGTCTCCAGGATCGTCGCGTCCATCGCTCTCGCTGAGGCGTCGAAGCCGCGGGATGGCTCTGCCCCGGCGTGGTGGTGGTCGTCCCCCGCTACCGGCAGGCAGTCATCGGGAGCATCGGTGAAAACCCCTTCCCGGCCCCCACGGCTGGGTCTGACGACGGTGGCTCGTTTGCGTCATCACCTTCTTGAAGGCGTCGTCGTTCTCCGCTCCTCGACCGCTGCTGGGGGCCACTTTGGTTGCGAAAGCTCCCTAGGGCACACCGTCAACGGAGTTGGCGCCCGCGGGCGTCATATCCTTCATGAAGGCTCCATGGATGCACCTTCGAAGCTCCATCTAACGTCATGCCCTGCCCCTGCCGGTCCGCTGAGCCTGCGAAGAACGAACTCTAATCCATTGTTGGGCGTGGTGTTGGGCTCCTTCCTCTCCTGTTTGTTGTTTTTGTTTGTGTTTGTGCTATCACAGTCTCTGTGGCGTCTGTTCGTGTCGTGTTGTACTTGTCGTTCTTTCAGCCCCCTTCTACTTAATGAAATGACACGTGATGTCGTGTTCGAGAAAAAAAAACAATAACACTTCTACGTTATAGTAGCACGTTTTTTTTATTGCAACAAAAAGCACACAACACAGCAACAACAAGCACGCGGTAGGGAGATACAGCAAACAACAGGATGTTTGAGGAACACAGAACTGGACCGATAATTCGCCATGGGCTCCAGTCAAACTGGGCTCAGGGAACACAGTGGTTTGAGGAATCGATCATTCGTTGATCAATGGATCGAAGAACGCAGCAACTGGACCAATTATTCACCATGGGCTCCGATTTTGATGAGGGAGACCCCGAGCAGGAGCAGAGCAAACATGCAAAAGCAGAGCACAGGATGTGCCTCGCCGGAGACAAGTGTCGTGATGGCACACGAAGCCATGACAAGCCCCACAGTTGTGATATTACGTCGCACGAACGCAACGAGAGCTCGTGCATCGCCGAGATTCACCAGAACGACGGGTGCAGGTCCCTGGGCCATGCGGACGCCGGCGACGATGAGGCTAGCGCCGACGAGGACGCCCAGAAAGCAGAGGAGTAAGCCGAAGCTGCCAGCGCCCAAGTGCATGCCAGTGCTGACAGAAATCAGCATGACTGCGAGGCCGGCCGCCGTCGCACTGCTTCCCGGAATGCTCATCGCCGGTGGCGGGGCACCGTCGTAGTCCTCTGTTAACCGGAACATCAAGAGGCAGACGAAATCGTTTTCAAAGCTCGCAAGACCATGGAACAAAACATGTGTGCAAGGGGAAGTAGAGAATCCGTAAAGAAATTATCCCGCCGCCTGTGTCCCTCGCTCAAAATCTAGAGCAAAAATTGGTAAGGCGGAGGAGAAGGAAGGTTACCAGTGCTGGTGCGGTGGCGGCGAGGACGCGCGGGGCCTGAGCAGCGACCGCGAGCTATGCTGATTGGTGATTGCTGGTCTGATGATTCGGAGCTTGCAAACTTGACGTCGCGCTGGCCAGTGGCGGAGCTCGTCAGGAAATTTAGGTGTGGCAGACATTGGACAATATATTTTAATGATAATATAGCTCTGCCGAACATATTATTGTTGTGTTAACAAACATTGACATCTGCATCAAATTCCCAAATTAGATGATTATATGTGATAATAACAACGTGAACAAATCAGAATGCAGTAATGGCCATGCCAGGAACCAAAGCTAGCTTCCCTCACCCGTTCCTTGCTGCCACCATCCCCTACCCCTGACCCTGGATCCCGTCCTCCATGCGCCCACCTTCATCTTGCAGGCTGGCATACGACGGCACCGAAATAACAGGCTGGCAGTCAGTTGTGCTGGCAGTGGTATGCACCAGCTGCAATTTAGGGGCATGAGCACTGCCCTTCTCGGGCTACAGCTCTTGGCCCATGGCAGGCGGCGGCGGCGTGCTATGGTTGTCTAAGACGTGAGGCAGATACGGTGGTTCGCACGCAGCGGCTGCGGTGAAGCGAAATCGGGACACGGCCAAGACGCTGTCGCATGGAGATGCCGGAATGGAGGAAGAACAGAGAAGTACCAGGGCTCCCTAGAACCTACCAGCGGTAGGTGTGGCAGCTGCCACACCATGCCTAATGGGGAGCTCCGCCTCTGGCGCTGGGTGCTGCCGAGGATGAACACGAGAGAGGGTGGCGATGAGGATGAACACGAGAGAGGGGGGCAATGGTGAGAGAGCGGGACGGAGGGATCCGGGCAAGCCGCCGCGGGACGAAGCGGGGCTTTGGCTGCTTTATATAGGGGCTCCAACTCTCGAAACGAATCCAGCAGTTCCATCCAGCACGCGGCTCGCTCTGGCAGGTATAGATTTCCATTTGGCCCATGGGCCGGCGTCACGGCACGCGGCGCGGCCTTTTGGCACGGCCCATGGGCCGCACGGCACGGCGGCCACCGTGCCCGTGCCGGCACGGCACGATGCCCGTGCAGTGCATGGGCCGCCGGCCTGGCCCATGACACAGCCAGGCACGGCACGGCGGCACGGCGCAATTTTCAAATTTTGACATGAAATTTAAGAAACCGAGGACACTTTGAAATTTGATGAACATGATGAAGAGTTGAAGACTTGTAAAATGTGATGAAAATGCTGAAAAATTTAGAACACTTGTCAAAATGGTGAGGTGTTTATGCCTGATGGGCCATGGGCCGGCACGGCACGGCGAAAATGGCCGTGGCCCATGGGCGGCACGGCACGGGTAAACGGCCCGTGTGCCGTGTCGTGGGCCGAAGGCCTGGCCCACGGCACGCCCCGGCACGGCACGGCACGGTGGCCATATATACTGGCAGGACCGCCGCCTGGCTGGGGCCTGTAGAACCTGTAGAACCGACAGTTCAGCGCCAATGGACTATTCACTCTAGCCAGCCACCGGGGAGTCCGGGCTCGTGAGATAGGGGTGTCCTGTTTCATCTTGTCTTCAACGTAATACGAGTACACGTCGCCATATGCTCCGTGGCTGGCCATATAAAAGCATCTATAACAGTTTACTAATCCCACTGAAAGGGAAGGCAAAGGTGGGCTGCCTTTTCTTTCACGTCAGAGCTAGTCGCGCTGCGACCAAGGGCTGGCTACGGCGCGCTACGCCCACCGCCACCGGCCGCCGCCGCAGCCGCAGCCCACTTTTGCACGCAGCACGGCACACCCGCTCGCGCAGAGCCAGTCGGGTCGACCACACGAGATGAACCGGACGCGGACTATTTTACTCCGCGAGGGTGACGCGCTTGACGCACGACGTGTGTGCGACGCCTGGGCCGGCCATTGCTCCCACGACACACCCTGCTACGTCGGGATCGGACCCATCGTCGAGCTCTGGTGTGGCTCGGATACGCGAGCCGTGCAGGACTGCAGGGGTGGGTGCACCCATTCGACTGCACGTCTCTGCACCGAGACCGACACGATCCGCTGAAAATAGAACATGGACATCAGGTTGCATGATACTGCGGGGGAATTGCTCCGTAGCTTGCACGGCGGACGCACCCGTGACACAAGTCCACAACGCGAGAGGAGAGGAGATGCATCAGGTCAACACAGGGAAGAAATAATGCCGGCTATTCGTCTGCTACTCTGCATTGACTGCCGTCGAACCGTCTCGTTCGAGTCGTGCCCAAGTGCGTCGGAGGCTTCAAGTCCACCGCGCACAGCACCGTTCTCATCTGTCGCCACACCGCAGCTGTGGTCGCAGCAAAATCACAAGTTCCACGATTTCACGTGTGACAACAGAAGAATATTCACTGTGTTTAAAAGGAGTGCCTGTTTAATTTTTGCATGATATAATTCAAGGTTTCAAATTGATTAAAGCTAGTTGAATTTTTGCCTGGGAGAGTTGAAGTTGAAGGTACTAAAAAGAAATCACATTGTAGCTTGATCAGACATGATTTTGTAGCATATCTCGATTAAGATTCAGGAAAGCAAAGCCGCTGCCTAGTTTCAATTAGACACCTCGACATGATGAAATGCCTAGGTTTGATTAGGCATTTTAAATACCCGAATGCCTAGGAGGCGAGCAGAGCAGGTCAACTGCTCAAGTGACCAGCCATTTAAACCAGGCAAAGTTGTGACCTGATGGCCTTACTTAGCCTGAAGTGGAGAACAAGAAAGCACTGCTGCTACTACACTCAATAGCGCTGGAAACTGTACTAACAACTATGGACGTGGCCAATTAAGCAGCTCGAGACGCGCCTGGGCAATTTTTTTCTCCGATCCACTGCGTGGGTCACTTTCTTTACGGGTACCTTTTAGTACTACTCGTTTTTATCAATAGGTAAAATCAGCATCCACCGCTGATCATCAGTCAGACACCTGTAAGGCCGCTGTATAGCCTCTCGATCGATCGATCCCTAGATCGTTCTTGACGACTTTTGCATTTTAATTGCTTCCAAAGTGTGCAGCGGGGGTCTAGTCTGACAAAGAAGAATTGTTTACTGATCGTGTCGAGACCGCGGCCGGCGTGTGGTTGCGCCACCGGTTGGTTAGTGGGCTGTAGAGTGGCTGCATGTGCCTGCACGGCTCAAGCACGCCCACACCACAACGATTCGTTCCATGCAAAAACCGGCCGGGCCGCCTCGTTCGGAGCCGATGTCGTCTGCCGGCGTGCTGCTGTGTCAAGGACGGCACGACAACCACCATAGACCACAGGAGAACACATATGTTTCGAGCCGCCGTATCCGATGTTTGTCAGTGAAACCAACAAGCAGCCAAAGACGTAGGAGGTCGTATGTCAGTATATGTGCCAAGTGGAATGAGTTTACTACTACTCGCAGTTGTTGATGAGTTTGCTGCAATTGACGGGAAACTGGGAACAGTCTCATGCATGTGTCTCCCAGTGTGGTTAATGGATGTATCGACTTTTGACATGCAGGCCAGTTGACATGGCGACATATACGGTGTCCCAACAGGATTTTTGCTTAGACGTGTCAAGCTACAAAAGTGGCTGAATATCGTGACAAAATCACAACATATATATCTCTCTCTAATGCTTTGCCTTAATTGAGTGTAACAGTTTATTCATATATAACAGTCCTGGATTGACGATGGAAGGAGCCAATTTAGAGAGCGAAAGAGAACAAAGTAAGTTCTCTCGGTGAACATCCATTGGAGTTGGAGACGACGGAGGCACATCCATCGACAGCGATAGGCCGGGACTGAAAGGAGAAGGAGAGAAAGGGAGGGAATTCAGTCAGTGGTGGCTCGGCTACGGACTGCGCCGCGTCTTCACAAGATTCGCGTCACGCACCAATTTTGGCGCACCGAACCGGGATAAGCACGAAAGGCGCGTCGCATACTGAATTACGCACGCACGTACGGAGTCAGGTCCTTTGGATCGATCGATCGTCTCGTATAGTCCATGTGGGGAGGAAGTATGGTCCATGTGGACCGGGCGGGCCGGATCTGGATTGGCCTGTCCCCAGGTGGGCCCCATGTCACGACTGAGGATCGAGCAACTGAGCACTTGAAGGCGGTTGGCGTGCTACGGCGCTACGCCCACGGGCCCCCGACCCACCCACCCACCCACCCACCCACCGGCAGCTGCCTTCACGGGCAGAAACGGAAGCCGCTGCTGCATCTGCAGGAGAAAGATTCAGTGCGGATAGTCCCTACCCGACACCGTAGGGACCTGAACCGAAATCACGACACGTAGCACTTCATGAAACTTGGCTCAGGCTCGATCAGGCTGGTAGCACGTCGGCTTGCAACTCGGCTCAGGCTCAGGCTCAGGCTCATAACTCTTCGTGTGCAGATCGAACCAGCCCACGGTAATAACTCCGGCTCGAGCTTCCAAGAGAAGAAATATATGCCCGAACGCGAGTCTTGCAGTCGAAGGAATGACCGAAGACTTCCTTCGAAGATAAGGATCGCCGGTTCGAGATTTCAAACGAGTTCCCGCGATCGGCAACTTCGACCGGATCGGGCCATTGGACCTCAACCCGGCCTCCTCTCCCTCCTCGAAGACTCCCACCCGCTCGCCGCGCCTATCACGCCCACCACGGCGCCACCTTGCCGTCGCCGTCGCCGTCGCCGGCTCCGAAGACGAAGACGAAAGGTCAGTTGTCGCCTCCATTCTGTATTTTAAAGGTTAGACGAAAGGTCCGATCGATCGTTTCCTGCTTCGATCTGCTGCGATTCTGTATTTTCCCCGCCGTGCCTGTTTAATTAGGGTGGTTGATTAATGGGGGGTTTTGGTTGTGGTTTTGTGCTCATATCACAGGCGGCGCCGATCCACCGATCAGGGGTCCGAGATCGATTTGCACGCGATGATGCTCGATGCAGCGTGGTCGCTGACGTCCGCCTCGCAGGGACAGCCCCGGCCAGCAACCTCGCAACTGGACGTTCCTGCACAAGGCCAACCTTCTCTTCGTGGTGCGTAGCTTCTTCTTCCATTCCTTCATTGCTCTTCTTGTTTACAGTCTGCAGTCTTGCATGTATGGGGAAACTTTCTATAGAAGTATTCTGACCACAAGGTTTGGCATCTGCATCAGTATGTTGTCTGCACGCGAGTCCTGGTGCTTGTACTTTTATCTCGCCATCCGCCTCGCCTGGACATGCTGCAGCAGGACTGCAGTGAGATGCATGGGGCATCCGTCAAGGAGAAGAGTGATGTGCTTCAAGCTCAATCACATACTGAGAAGCTGTCTTCACTGTCGACTGCACTAATAATAGCCATGGAGGCTAAGTCTGTTCTAAGCAATGGTGATGTTGTTCCAATCAATGAAGACATAGTCGACTCTAATTCATCAAATACCAGTGAAAATGATGCATTACAGGTATGTACGTTGCTTCTTTTCATTGACTCGATTACATGATAACACATAATTATACTAGGTTTGTTTCATTGGCATACGTTCAACAAAAGTCATAAATATATGTGTTTTAACCAGGAGAACACCCATGTTGTCATCGAGTCGACATCAGCATTACCCACGATTATGTCAGTTTCAAAGTTACCAGAATCAGCACAACAAGCAGCTGAGGTATGAGATGTTAGTTTGATTATTAGGCATAAAAATCATACTATAGATTAATGTACCTTTAATTTGCATCTAATTGTAAAACAAAGGAGCTCATGAAATGTTCAATAAACAGGTGGTTGATGCAGTAGGGCCAAGTTTAATTGCTCCTCAAGTTGGAATGACTTTTGATTCGGAGGATAAAGCTTATGAAATGTATAACACATATGCCGGAAAATATGGATTTAGCATTAGAAAGAGCCACACAAAACGTCGACGAGACAATACTATATGTCAAAAATATTTAGTCTGTAGCAATGAAGGTCATCGAAGAAATGAGTCATCACAGAAGGATATTACAAGGACAGGTTGTGATGCTCGTGTTCAGTTTAGTGTCAGCAGAGAAGGGATTTGGAAAGTGCAAAAAGTTGTACTTGATCACAATCATTATCTCGCTAGTCCAAATAAGTGCCACAAGCTAAAGTCCCAACGACGTGTTACAGAAGCAGATAGGAAGCTAATTGGACACATAAGGGAAGCGGGTATGAAGCCTAGCCAAGTGTATGAGTTCATGAAGAGGTTCTATGGTGGAGCTGACAAAGTGCCATTCTCGAAGATGGATTGCAATAATGAGATTGGTCGCCAACGCAAGAAGTACCTAGAGTCCAATGATGCGCAAACATTACTGGAATACCTAAAGAGTAAGCAAATGGAGGATCCCACATTCTTTTGGGCAGTTCAAGTAGATGAAGAAGATGGTCGGATTGCTAATTTCTTTTGGGCTGATGGTCAATCTATCATGGATTATGCATGCTTTGGTGATGTTGTGTCATTTGACACCATCTTTAGTACTAATAGGTTTGAACTGCCTTTTGCTCCAATCCTTGGAACCAACCATCACAAGCAAACAATACTTTTTGGGGCCGCACTGATATTTAATCAGACTATTGAATCATTTATTTGGCTCTTTGAAACCTTCCTAACAGCAATGTCAGGCAAGCATCCAAGCACAATTTTCACTGACCAAGACTTGGCAATGGCTGGAGCAATTGCTTATGTATTCAGAAATACAAGCCATCGTCTCTGTTTGTGGCACATCTATTTAAATGCTGCTAAAAATCTCGGGCATGTAATTCATAAGCATCCTGATAAGTTTCTACCTGAGTTTAAGAGATGTGTCTATGAAGACAGATCGGAAGCTCTGTTCATACAAAAGTGGAATGAATTGCTGGCTGAGTATAACCTTGAGAACAACCAGTGGATGACAAACTTGTTTGCTTTGAGGAAAAAGTGGGCTGCTGTCTACCGTGACTCTTTCACGGCTGATATGAACTCTACACAAAGAAGCGAAGGTATGAATAATGTATTCAAGAAAAGGTTTCGTAGGAAACTCGGTCTTTCAGAACTCCTTGTACAATGTGAGAAGGTTGCTGCCAGTCTTCGCGAAAATGAGTTAGATGCAGACTTTAGTTCACGTCGCAAGACCCCGGTTACTTACATCCAAAATTTACCCATGTTGAAGACTGCAGCTGAATCCTATACAAAAAGGATGTATTCTGAGTTTGAGGAAGAATTTAAAAAACAATTCTCATTCTCTTGGGAATTGTTAAAAAGTGATGGGCCAAACTTAACATATATGGTTACACATATGTATTCTAATCACGGAGCAACGGTTCAGTTCAACACTACAGACATGACCATCACATGTTCTTGCGTAAAGTACGAATCCATAGGTATGTATATACAATCTGAATTTAGTATAAATTCTAGTATGAACCGATTAAAATGGCTTATTTATCTTATAGGTATATTGTGCAAGCATGCTCTCAAAGTCCTATATGTAAACAATGTTTTCATTTTGCCACCGCAATACATAAAGAAAAGGTGGACAAAAGATGCAAAAAGAGGATTTTATATTGAGAAACAAGAAACTGAACAGGAAACTTTGAAAACACGTGCTGCACGCATTGCACGGAAGGCAACATCTATTGCACTGAAGTGTTCATTATCGAAAGAACTTCTTGATGATTTGGAGAAAGGCATAGATACTTTGGACAGAGAAGCAGACAATTCTATAACCAAGATGCAAGAAAAATCTGATGAGGAACCCCTTGTTTCATATGAAGGTGTTACTGACTCAATGAAAGGTGCAATATCGTTTAGAGCTCCTCAGGTGGTAAAAGGCGCAAAGGACAAGCGGGTCCAAGATGTGGTTGAGAAGAAGACAAGCAAGACCAAGAAGAAAAGTACTCTTAAAAAAGGTATTTATTGTATCTATTGTAGCTAATTTTGCCTGCATTATAGCTGCTCCAATAGTAACTTTTTTAAATATTTCTAGGTGCAAGAAAGGATCCAAATAATTCCTCACAAAATGGGGATGAAGTTTCTGATCCACATGAATCGACTGTAAGACATGACTTGGACTCATTATCTGCTTGCTTTTCATTGTTATCTTACATGAAAGAGTTTTGAACGATTTGATATTATGTGACAGTGCCTCCATGATGGTGCCATTAGTGCGATCAATGTGTTTTGCCGGTCTTCTACCATGGATGCCCCTTTGATCCAAGGCACCTATGCCAATGCTACAATGTCGAACTATGCAAATGGTGTGTCCGCGCATTCTTCGACTATGTCTATTCCTTTCATCCATGGTGGACCAACAAGTCTTTTACATGGAGTTGAGCAAGTGGCCACACTGCCATCGTCTGCTAGAAAGTTACATTTCTGATTAATACATTTCGTCCATCTCATAAGGATGTATTTTGGGGTGGATTTTAGTAGCTCTGTATGACCATTATTTGTTTCAAAGGCCACATGCAACATTTCCTATTTGACAATTAAATATGTATATATGGTTTGATTTGTCAGTGGTGTCCATTTATAGAATCCATTTCTTGTATATCACAAGTTATTCACAAAGTTTGTCTATCCTCTCATATTCTTGTTAATTTTTGCATATTCTCTTTTGCATTCTAGTTTTGCTTTTGTGCATCAATGATCAGTTTTTACAGTAAAATGCCAAATTATTGTCAATGTGTCTTAATGCGCTACTTCAGTCTGTCGTGAGGAGACAAACTGATTGTCTTTTTTTTGTAAGGAAGCTACAATAGTTTAATTGTCTTCTTTTTTGTGAGCCGATTATAGTACTGATTGATCATCTTACTGAACTAGCACATATATTCAGTGCTTATTTGCCAGGACAAATGGCCATACTGAATGTAAAGCTATTGTTAGCTTTACAGCCGCATGCATCAGCCATCAGGTCCAAAATTGGAATCTGCATTTTATAAGCTTATAATCCATTCCACGGAATTGCTAGGCCATAAGTTTCAAAACGGCTCAAAATGCCATATGTATTTCAGATCAATGTGCATAATACATCTTGAACAATCTGTACCACTAACTCTTACAAAGCTAGATCAAAGAAAAAAGAAAAGAAAACTTGCACGGATTGTTTTTCCAAAGCAGCTTCACATCCATACATTGTACACTAACTAGACTAGTCATTAATAATCAGACTAGTCATCATTAATTAGACTAGTCATACTTTAGGTTTCTTCCTTGGAATCTGGGATTGGATTGGATGATGCAAGCAATGCTCGGTTAAATTTCCTTGCAATCTGATGGTAGACAGTCCTCTCTCTTCCTCCACTCTCTTCAGAAGCCTACAACACTCCCTTCAGAAACCTGCAGGGAATCCTTAAATCAGAGATACAGTTTACTATTCACATAATATAAACCAATGAAGCTTCAGTTCTCCAAGCAAGCAAGCAAACATATGTGGCCTCACAAAACTAAATGGTTGCAGTCAAATTACTACTTAACAGAAACTACACCAAGGCAATCAATATGGGACTTACTGTAGGACAAAAAATTGCTCCTTTTTTAGAATTAGAAGATAGCAAAAAGATCCGATCTTGCAATAACAAATGGGTACAAGCATATGCCATGCTCACCATGACTGACATCCATACACCCAAGCACAGATACACAGTGAGCAAGCAATGTATATAAATCTGATTAAGAATAGGTATATTTGTTCTGGTGCTTTATTGGTTCAGCATGGAAGCTGACTTCATTCAGCTATCTGTAACATGACATGCACAAATCCAGGTTTCCTCTGTAACATGACAGGAACACATCCAGCTTCCCATGTAGGGTGGATTAGCCAAATGATGCTTGGAATGATCGCCTGGCATCTCAAGGTCATCCTATGCTACACCCACCAAAAGGCCCAGAGCCTTGCAATTACCCATGATTGAATATTAAAATCTTGATTTAAAAGGAATGTATAGGAAAGTAGAATTCAACTAGATTTTTGGCTACTATATATGAGCATTTGGACCTCAACTAAGAGAGAGCAATAATGAGTACTGTATATCAATGCCCTCCAATCTTAGTCTCCTTTTCCCTTTTAATATGTCATATTCTAGAGTCTAGACTTTAACCCAAACAAATCCCTGAAGTTGATCTCCAGCATCAAAGATACTAATCTGTACTGCAAGTGAACTGCACAAGCACTGCTACCACTTGTCATCATTCAGTTATCTAAAAACAAGCAATACTGTCATTTCACCTTCAGACTCACACTAGTTTTCAGAGAACAGACAGAAGCACGGCACAAAGACAGAGTGGAAAACAAGCTGGAAGACGGTTGTGATGATGTAGTTACCTCCTAATTTGTAGTTGAGGTGTTGACATCGGTTTGGAGCTAAGAATTGAAGGATGGTCTGCAAAGCTCTCGTTGCCTGCATTGAAAATTGAAAAGGGAAAAGTTGTCTAAACACTTGACAAAGATCAGAGTTGGAGATTTGTGAGTACAGAATAGGGAGGAAGCTCACCCGCGCGCCTTGCATCGGCCGGGGCTCAGCTCGACCCCGCGTCTCGCGGCGACCCGGGCAGAGCTCGCCTCGCAGGGGCGTGCTGGCCATGGCGTCACTGCCCGGCGGATCTGGCTCGCCCGTCTCGCGGCAGCTGGGCCGAGGTCGCCTTGCGGTTGAGCTCGGGGACGCAACGGCGCGCGACTTGCCGGTGGAGCTGCGCGAGAGACACCCGGCGGCGGCGGCGGCGCGAGCGACCAGCCGACGGAGCTACACGAGGGCCGGCCGCTAACGGTGCGAGGGACGCCCGGAGGCGGCGACGCGTCGGCGAAGCTGCACGAGGAAAGGCCGCCAGCGGTGAAGCTGCGCCCTGCTTCAATCCGACCAACGGGCCATGGATCCGGTGGCGGCGGCGCCGCAGAGGATGTCAGCTGCCGCCATGGGAGGAGATGCGGCGGATGTGCCTGTGCGAGAGGCTCAGGCCAGCAGCACTGCAGAGGGGAAACCGCGTGAGAAGGAGACATGACGATGAGCCGAGCCGTTAGCCGTGACTTCGCCTGGAGCCATCGAGCCGTGGGCTGCGTCGATGTGACGAGAGAAGCTGTCATAGGTGCTGACCGATGTCCGGTACGACCAAACCATCAGCAGTGTTGCTAATGCTGGCCCAGGTGCGAGGGACACACGCCTGCTGCCAAGTGCGTCAAGCTTTCGTGTGAGTCGTGTGGTCGATCAGGCAGCGGGCTGCAGGGCACAAAAAGTCGAGAACCGAGAACCGAACTGAACTAACCAGAACCAAAACCGAAATAATCGAACCGATTGGTTTCGGTTCCAAATTCGGTTCCAGGTTTCTAGGAACTGAAATCAATATGGTTAGTTCGGTTCCAGCATTCGATTAACTGACATGACCTAAAATAACCGAAATATATAAAGGCCCATATAATACATTACATATGGCCTAGCCCAAATAGAGCTAAACCCTAAAGTCACTCCTCACTCCTCCCTGTCCCCGACTCCGACCCCGCCCCGGCTCCCGTGCTCCTTCCGCACATCCGCTCCCCTCGCCCTCCAATCCTACCCTCCCCGCCCTCCAGGCTCCGACTCCCCTACTCTTCCCTCCGCCCTTCGGCCCTCCCTTCCCCTTCACGACTATGCTCCAACGGCAACACAGGTGCCACGCGGTGAGCGAGCATTGCTGGGCGAGGCGGCCGCGTGATTGCAAGCAGGCGAGGCGAACTGTGCAGCGGCAAGGCTGGGCGAGTGGCACAACGACGAGCAGGACGTGGTGTGAGCGACGCCCTGGGCCGCGGGTGTGGGAAAGGCAAGGAGACTTTTGATCTTTAGACGATAAATTCTTGGGTTCTTCATCGATTTGTTCTTCGTCTGCTAGAATGAGTGATTTGTGTTGCTCTTGGAACTCTGATGTGTGATTTTGCTATTTTTTTCTCTCTGTTCATGGCTATAGCTATCGGTTAGTTCGGTCATAAACGAAACCGAACCGAACTAACCGAAACTGAACTTGGTCGGTTCCTAGATTTCAGAAGAACCGATCGGTTAGCATTTCTTAGGGAACCGAATTTATCGAGAAACCGAAGAACCAAACCGATCGGTTTCGGTTAACCGAATGCCCAGGCTGGTGGGCCTTGGGCGTGTAGTGGAGCTTGAGTTGCATTTGCGGGCCCTCGTCGCGGCGCAACATCCTGGATCAGGAGTAAAATTATCCTAGGCTTTTGACTGCTTCCTGGGCTCTCCTTGTCAACTGAAGTGACAGCTAAATTCGTCAGCAGAGTGTTGAGTTTGGGCTTGGAACCACGTACCCTTTCATCCCAAAATAAGTGTCATTATCGCTTTTAGAAATAACTGCAACAACTCTATATTAAATATATTAATATTTATACTAATTAATTATTATCATCGGAAAGATCTTTAAATCTTGTTTTTTAACAAAATTATTTAGAAATATAAACATTACATATATTTTCTATAAATTAAAGCGAAACTTACGGCATTTAAAACCAAAACGATACTTATTTTAGGATGGCGTGAGTAAGGCCAACGACGTGACGGGCATGTGCGTCACCCTACTCAAGTGGCCCAGCCCGTCCGTTGCCGCCCGGCAGCCTGCAATTCCTCCCCTTACAAAACCACCCGACCCCGCCTTGCTCTCTTCATTCATTCACAGACCACACCACCGCCCAGCTGCGCTTCACACCACCGCCCAGCTGCGCTTCTCTCCTCCCGGCAGCAACTCTTCGCTCCCGTGTAGTGCCGCAGCGGCACCCAGCCCCGTGTAGTGCCGCAGCGGCACCCAGCCCGACGTGAGGTTCGTGCTACTGCTACTGACCGGAGGCCACGTGAGCAGATGACCGGAGGTCACGTGAGCAGAGTAGCTACAGGATACGAGGAACTGCGAAGCTCATCAGGCTCCGAATCACCCGCAACCAGCATCGCGCTAGCTTCGTTCGCCGCCGACGAGAACGGTAACGTTCCTTCTCCTCCGCCTTGAATTTCTATTCGACTCTGAATTTGGGTGCAAAAGAGCAGACGATTTCTGTGGAACACTTACTGAGCTTCTACACCGTGTGAACACTGAACACGCTGTGTTGCTGTGTGCGGTGCGCCCGTGCCGGATGGCCGCCCGGTTCTGTCCGCCAGAACACCTTCTTTAACCGATCCTGTACTTCCCTTCCCGCTGCACGAGCGCATGACATCCCTGTTCTGTTATTCTTACGGACTCTGATTTTTTTGTGTGTTTTCCTTCTTGATGTTTTGGTTAATAGAGAACTACGGTGCCACGCCCCCGGCGATAAGCACTCCAGGAAGCAGGGCGACGGCCGCCGGCCTCACCTTCATGCTGCTCTCTGTCAGTGCAGGCTTGCAATTCGATGGCTTCGGATCACTCCTCTGCTTTGTGGGGGTCCTCGTCGGCGCCAGCCTTGTCGTCGCCGGCGTCAGCATGGCCGACTAACCTGCGCCGAGTCCCATTGTTCAGGTGGTGTTCAGTGGAGCATGATCTCTCGCGGCGTTTGTGCGCCGCAACGCCGCCGCCATGGGGCTCGTCATGGCATCCTGTGCCTCCACGGTGGTGGTGTCCGGCGAGGAAGAACCGCTGCTCTGCTTTGCCACGTTTGCCTTGCTCCTGCTCGGGGTCTCTGAAGGACCGGAAAGGCGAGCAGGATGCCATGAGTGGTGTTAAGCGTAGAGAAAAGCACGACACGCGCGGAGTTGTTCGTGTTGTGTTGGTCAATCTGAGCCTGAGTGACTCTGTTTGCAAGAATCACATAATCAGCATTCTCAACGATTTCCCAAACACTTGAGTCTATCCCTTGGAGATGCGCCGACATGCGGATCTTCCAATTGGGCTAGTTCGTGCCATCGAACTGGGCCCGCGGTTCATACTGTCGCCTTCGGGGATCACGGACCGATTAAGGTGGAGTGATCCTTAACCGGCTCCGATACCAATTGAACGACCGGAAAGGCGGCCAGGAGGGGTGAATGGGAGCTTTAAAATTTCTTTCGAAATCTAGAGCCTCTGTCCCGCATTCACACCCCAAGAACCAAAATAGCACAACGTAGTGATCACGACCACAGACAAGGGTGGATGGTCCCTAGGAACACAGCGGATCACTGCAAGAGTAGCGGACACTACAAAAAACCTAACTTTCTATGACAAAAACGGTCATGACAAGGACAAATTTTGTCATATAAAGTTACTTAATGTGACGAAATTTTATGTGGCGTCATAAAATTGTAAGGCCATGAACTATTTATGACGATGTGATTCTGTATGTCACATAAAGGTATGAATTTTGTCATAATATGTCGGGCGCCAGTAGACGATTGGCGCCGTTGGTTTCGTGACGATATCTCTGGTCTTTATGTGACAATTTGATAGTGTCATATTAAGTTATTCAAAAAAATAACCTTGCCCAATGTCAATATGCCCCCTGCGGGTGGACCCATCCCTCATCCACTTTCACTTTCCCCTTTCCCCAACCCTTATCTGCAGAAGCCGACGGTGGAGCGAGTGACGAGCCAGCGGTTCTGCATGGCACGGCAGCCCCTCTCGGCGAGCACGGCAGAGGCTAGGGCCGAGCGCTTGGGCCTGGCGCGTGCACTGCGGCCAGCGGCTAGCGTGGCGGGCACAGCTTGCCCGAAGGCACGGCGGGGCGACGCGCCGGGCTCGCGCGGGCGATTCCTTTGGGGCGGCGCGGCGGGCTCGCGCAGTCGGTGCCTTGGGGCGGCGCGGCAGGCTCGCGCAGGTGGTGCCGCGAGCGGATAGCGCGGCAGTGTCTTGGCTGAGCCAGGTTCCCCTCGTCCCTCTCCCCATCGATCCAGGTGCGTGGCCGGCTCATCGATCCAGGTGCGTGGCCGGCTCTGCCCCTCTCCCCTTCGATCCAGGTGCGCTGCGGGCTTTGCCCTTCTACCCCTCTCGGCAGTGCCGCCCTCATGCCCCTCCTGCTCTTCCTCCATTTGCTGGGCAGCACTGGCGGAGCTAGGTTGGGGCCATGTTGGACCATGGCCCCCCCTTGCTTCTGTGTTTTATCGAAGGAAACCATACTGTATTCAGTCCAAATCGAGCTAGCGTCACTACGTCAATGCCTCCGTCCGTCTCCCACAGCACTGCGACAAAGCAGTTCTCTGCATCTTCCCTCTCCCTCTGTTGCTTTGTGTATAGCTAGGCCACGGCCCTATAGGAACGTTTGATTTCTTATTGATCTCAAATTCTTCTTTTTGTTTCATTCTAGACTAAAATCGATCGGCTATATATACTGTAAAAGTAATATTTTGTTCAATGTGGCCTAATTATATAATTAAGTAATGACTAATTTCTCCACTACCTGGGTTTAATAGGCAAATTGGCCCCCCTATATTTTGATTCTGGCTCCGCCAGTGTGGGCAGTGACTCATTAATTCAACAATGATAGAATGCTTGTTGCTTCTAAAAAATGATACAATGCTTGTTAGTTTGATTATGTCTGAGCAATTGTTTGTCAATGACCTAATGAGTCCCATGTCTCTCAATCAGGCCTCAGGTCGCAGGCGTCGTCATCTATCTGCTCGCAATCGGCGGTCACCACTGATATGTCCGAATCGTCGATCCGGAGGCGCCAATTGATGAAGTGTCGCAATTGCCGTTGATAAAGTGCCCAAATGTAAGGATAGGAGGGTGTTTCCTGCCACTACCATGAAATCTGAGCGTAACCGTGGAAGGAGATACTTCAAGTGTCCTAGGCGAAACTATGTGAGTGCTGTGACGCTATTTTTGACCCCAATTTTCAATCTTCATTGCCCAAATTTAATTGTTTTGCAATGTGGATGCAGGGGAGATGTAGCAGCTATTGGTTTGAGGAAGAATATGTGGTCTATCTTGAGGACAATGGATATCTAGCATCAGCTGCGAGGAGGACCGAAGTTCCCGAGGTCGTGGGAAAAATTCAAAGCTTAGAAGAAAACCTGAAGAAGCTGAATGAATTGGTAGGGGTGAGGATGGCATGGCAAGCTGCATTTGTCTAGTCTATGGATGTGTGAATGTAACACTATTCTTGGTGTTTGCCATATGTTTGGTGCTAGCTGTAGTGTTTAAGTAGTCCACGCTGATGAAGCTGTGTGCCAAAGAAAATGTTTTGGACCAGTTATGCTAGATTTGTCTTTGTCATGAAGTATGGGCATTTGTGCCCTTGGACATCAGTTGTGTGCATGTTTTATGTATGTTGGAAATAAAAATCCCTTTTGGTTTGATGTGTAGCCTGTTTGGGATGAAATTATGGCAATATGTGTGCATGTATCTATTGTGACACATTCTGTACTTGCCATGACTTTGTCTTTGGTCATAAAAAGCACCCAAACTATATATCCATGAATTCTAGGCATTATTAGAAGCAGTGCATATATCATCTTCCAGCCAATACATTTTGTGACAAATTTTGTACATTCCATGACACATTATGGCATTACATGACATTGTCCTATGTCATGAAAACACATAAATCTGGGAACTTAACTTGCATCATGTGAATGAATTGTGGAACTGTAACTTGCAGACACATCAATAATCCACTGGAAATAGATTCATTGCATATAAGGTCTTACAATTTCATATTTCGATACAAATGTTCATGGTTCACCAATATCCACAATTGCAATAGTTCATGGTTCAGCACACATCAATAAGGTCTTACAATTGCATAATTCAAATACAATAAAAACAATAATAGAAAAGTTCATGGTTCACCAATGTCCACAATTGCAATGTTCAATCAACATCACTATCTTCTCCTGAAGTGTTGTCTTCTACTGGACTATGGTACTCAATGAAGGTTTCATCTTCATCTTCATCTTGATCTTCATCTACACAGTCTGCTTCATCACCTTGAGTTGTATGTTGTTGTCGACGCAAGTTCTCAATGATTTCTGTACAAATGGGGCAACCTGGTTCATTCTCCATGTGCAACACATCCATATCAGGATCAATGTCTCTCACTGCACCATCTGTAGATGAAACATGCTCCTCTTGGTATGCCTCCTGACATCTAATTTGTACTTGTTCATGGATTGGTTGGTTTGTTTTAGACTCTTCGACATCAAATATATGTCTGTGGCCAAATTCTTGCAGAACTCGCCAACATGGACCAAACTTTGTATCTTCTAAGAAAAAGACTTGTGAAGCATCTGTGGCCATAATGAAAGGATCATTGTTGTACCATCAGCCTTGGATGTTTATGCTTTTGAAGAAACCATCATCTTTCATTTGGTATGTCCTTCCCTCAAGATGATACCATTCACACCATAATAAGATAACAATTCTACGCCCTTTGTTGTTGTTATTGTAACTCAACTCAATAATGTCTATGATCGTACCATAGAAGTCAATTGTGTCATCACCGTGAGTACCTGCACTTTTGATGGTGGAGTTCTGTGTCTTCTTGTGTTCGTCACAAGCCATAGTATGGTACCGTACCCCATTAATTATACAAGCTGTGTATGAACGCACTCGTGGATCTGGCCCGCATGCTAGTGAGTATAAGTCTTCATCAACAGGTGTTGTGCCTTCGTATTTCAATCTGGTAATCAGCAGTTTTACAACATACAGAACAAGTGAGTTTCAAAATGAATTGTATTATAACTTATAAAGCCATAGTATAGAAGTGGCACACACATGTTCATCGAACCATGCAGCAAATTGTGTTGACATCATTTTGTCAACATCGTTGACACCTTGTTGTTCTAACTGTGCCCTATACATGCTTTGCAAAGGAAGAAGATAATTAGTTATTTTGTGGCACTAGTATTGAATCAATACGGCTGAAAACATATAAATTACTCACTGTTTGTATTCATCAACCTCCTCACAGTTATTTAGAACAAACCAAACCATGGAGTCGTAGTCTTTGTCTTTGTATTGAAATTTTGAAGCACCCAACAGGTTAATGCCATGACCAAAAATAGAGTAACCATTGGGTGAGCTGTCCTGATCTCCATCTAAGTTTCTTTCTGGCCTAGTGAACCTATTAATGATGTCATTGAAATATGTTGAGCATTGTGTGATACACTCATAGGCAGTGTAGGCCTCCGCAATACATCCTTCAGGTCTTGCTTAAAGGTACCCAATCTCCTCTCAATGGGATACATCCATCCATACTGCACCAGTCCCCTGAGGAGTGCCTCGTCAGGTAAGTGTACTGCTAGGTGGACCATAACATCAAAGAATGCACGAGGATAAATTTTCTCTAGCTTGCAAAATATAAGCACAATATCTTCCTTCATCTTGTGTACTTCATCTACCTTAAGAGTTTTTGAGCAAAGTTGTCTAAAAAATCTACCCAATTCAGCAATTACTTCATATACATCTTTGCGCACCAAACCACGAAGGCCAGCTGGTAAGATACGTTGCAGCATTATATGACAGTCATGTGTTTTCAGCCCATGCATAGATCCTCCTCCCTCCATATTGACAAATCTTGATATATTGGAGGCATAGCCATCTGGAAACTTAACATTGCTCATAAATTGCAGGAACTTCTTTCTGTCTTATGCTTTTAGAATGTAACAAGCTCTTGGCTTTGCTGATGAACTACCACTGTTATCAATCAAATGAAGCTCTTTTCTGATACCTTTGTCCTGCAAATCTAATCTAGCATTGATGGTGTCCTTTGTCTTGTTTGGAATATTAAGTAGAGTTGACAAAATGTTTTCACATATGTTTTTCTCTATGTGCATAACATCAAGGTTGTGATGCAGCTTCGGTTTTGGCCGGTATTCCAAATCATACAGGCTAACCTTCAGATGCCATACTTGGTTCATGTTCATTACGGCGTCATTTCCTTGTTTTTGGCATATCTGGATTCTTGCCTGGAACATAGCAAACTTCATTCACCCTTGCCATAACCTCATCTGCAGTAAATGTCCTTGGCTTCTCTCTTTTTTCATGCTTTCCATTGTTTGTCCTCCATTTATGGTTGTTAGGGAGGAAACGTCTATTGTCTAAGAAACCAATTTTGTTTCTAAGACTGCAGGAGCATGGATTCTCATCACAGTACACACATGCGAAGTAACCTTTAGTGGTTCTACCTGACATGGTGCCTAATGCGGGGTAGTCATGGATTCCCCACAGAATCGCTGCACGTAGGCTGAAATCTTTGCATTCAACTGCATCATAAGTTTTGACACCCTTCCAAAGCTCTATCATGTCGCTATCGAGGTTGCATGAACACATGGAAATCTTTGCACAGTGATTTTTTGCTTGGAATTAGTAAAGCAAGCATATAATTGGATTGGTCCATACACATCCATGGTGGAAAATTGTATGGTACCACTATCACGGCCATATGCTATATGAATTGCTCATCGACCAAATGGGTTGAAACCATCGGTAGCAATGCCTAACCTCAAACTACGGGGTCATCTCGCAAAAGACTTGAAATTGTCATCAAAGTCTTTCCAAGCATCCCCATCGCGGATGTCTCATTTCATTCTCAACTGGTGCCCTCTTTTCCTTATGCCATCTTGCATACGTGCCCATTGCTTTGACATGAAAATTCTTTGTGGGCATGGAATAATTGGAAAGTAATGAAGGACCTTGTGAGGAATTTTCTTTCTGCCCTCCTTGTTCACTTTCCATCTTGTGAAGCCACAGACTGGACAATGATCATCGTCTTTGTGGTCTTTCCAAAATAAGGCACAATCATACTTGCACACATCAATGCAAACATAACCAAAACCAAGCTTCCGAAGTAGAGCTTTCATCTCATTGTAGGACTTAGGCAGTCCGGGCACATTCTTCAAAGATGAAGAAAGCAACTCAAGAAATGCATCGAAGCCAGACGTTGTTATGCGATTGTACACTTTTATATGCAGTAGTTTAATAATGAAAGATAGCCTAGACTCCTCGGTGCAACCTGGATAAAGCTCACGCTTTGCCTCTTCCATGAGTTGTTTATATAATTGACCACCGAAGCCTGCGTCGTGAAAATCTTGAATCATTCCTTGAACTCCCCTTGCACCGTCATCTAAGACATCTTTAGCTTGTCGTTGGTCATCAAGTGGTGCCTGTTCAGCAGCGAGTTCTCCATCCCATGACATATGTTCTGGTACAACAGCGACTTCTCCATCACAATCTTATCCAACATCTTCCTCTTCATCTTGACCAACATCTTCCTCTCCATCTTGGCCAACATCTTCCTCACCATGGTAAATCCACTTAGTGTAGCACCTAGACATACCATTGAGTTCGATATCCTCGTGTACATCATCTTGGCATTTCTCTTTCTCGTTTAAGCATTTTTAGCAAGGGCACCTGATCTTCTCATCTGCACGGTATATACCTCTGACATGTGCCATGAATTGTTCAACACCAGACAAAAAGGCCTGCGAAAATGGTTCACTGTCATAGATCTAGCTTCGATCCATCCTGACCTGAACATATTTAGTTCAAAACAAAAGATATTACAAACCTATCCTAAATCATTCAACCGAAGCAACCGATGAAGCAAGTGTGTAAAAAATCACTCAAATCACCTTGTCGATGGGCGGCAATGGCACCGGTGGGGGTGGGGGGGCTAGGGTGGCCGGGACCCGGTGGGGCAGCCGGGCACCACCACCAGTGGCCGGCGAGGCACCAGCACCGGTGGCCAGCCAGGCACCACCAAGGGTGGCCGCCGTGGCACCAGGTACAACGTTGTGGTGGCCGGCGCCCAGGCTGCTCGGGATGGCCGGAGAGGCACCAAAGGTCCCACGCCGGTGTTCCTACTGGCGGGGTTCGGTGGGGAGGAACGACTTGGGGTCGCCGGCCGAGCTGCATCTGGTGAGGGCCAACCGGCCGATGCGCAGGGTCGAGGGGGCGACGGAGGGGGGCGGGTCGCCGGCGAGCTGGGGTCGCCGGTGAGGATGTAGGCGGGGAGGCCGGCGAGGATGACGCGGGGTCGCTGGCGAGGATGGAAGCGGTGGCCAGTGACCAAGTGTTGTGGCCGGCCACTGACCACTGAGCAGGAGCTAACCAGCCATGTAATAGGATTATGTGGGCCCTACCTTCTAATTAAACCAATTTTCATATGAACAACTGTTTCAATGACAAGTGGGCCCATCTTCTCATTAGTGGATCTTGTGACAAATTCATTATGGAACCAGCGTTTCTTTTTTTAATCTATGGCAAAAAATTGTAACAAGCTTTTCTCCCACTTGGTAACTCCAAATCTTAAGATTTTTTTCTAAAATTTTCTAAAATCATGACTTACCTACATATTGCATTGATTTTGACCAAATTTACATGTGTCAAAGTGTGCACATTTGGAATAGCGAACTAAAAGAAAATACAAATTTCAGCCGCATTTTTCTCCCTCGAGATGATTTCAGATGAAAAAGTCGTAAACAAGAAGGTTGAACAACTCATCAAAACCTACAAATCTTATATAGGTCATTTGTTCATCCGAGAAACTGATTGTAAAGTACTTCATAAATTTTACATTCTACCTATAGTTTCTAGAATTATAAGTGAGATGTCTAATGTAATGAACAAAGTTACCATCAAATTGTCGGATGACCAAATGACCTATACAAACTATGTTCATGCTGATGAGTTGTGCAAACTTTGTGTTGAACACATTATAATTTGAAAAAACTTAGTGCCTCAAATTATTATGAACATGTTCTAAAATTTGTAATTTCAAATTTAAACTCCCAAAAAAACGTCAAATGACAAGTGCACTCAAAATATCAATAATACATCTCGACACATACAACATTTTTGTTTTAAACATTGTTACGATTTGAAGTCGTTTAAGCAGGCAAAAAAGCCATTAGAAATCCTAATACAACTAAAACACTCACTGACTGGTGGACCCACCGCGCCAGGAACAAATTGTCCCCAGCGCAGCCTCTTCTACCGACACCTGGGACCCACCATGTTAGCCCAAATTTTTCGCAGCTGCGCAAGCTCTCTCCCGCGCCCTGTCGGTCACCGACACCTGGGACCCGCAACCGATCCCATGCCCGCCGCCCAAATCCCACGCCCTACCCTTATCCTCTTCGGCGGGCAGAAGGGGGAAAATCCCCAATCTTCTCCGCTCTCCTCGACTCGCTTCCACGCCGCCACTACACCTACCTCATCGCCGGACCGCCCCTCGCCGCCACCACCCAGGCCGCCTCCACCCCTCAACTCCCCGCCACCCTCCCTAAACCTCCACCCCTCAACTCCTCGCCGGCCTCCCTCCACTCCACCCCTCTCGTCCCCACCAACCCTAAACCGAGCGTCGCCCCCGCCAACACGCCGCACCCAGGGTTAGCGGCGTGAACACGCCGTCGGGGACCTGGATTCCGTCAGCTCCGCCGACACCGAGGCACCCGGCCTGCCACTGCTTGAGCATATGACCCCAGCACCACTGAAGCCAACCATGGCACCGATGATGGTGTTCTCCTCCCGCACCGCAGCTTAGCGGCGCCAACACGCCGCTGGGGACCGGGATTCTGTCAGCTCCGTCGACGTCGATCCACCCGCCCCGCCACCGTTCTCGCCCACCACCCCGTCGTCACTGAAGCCGACAGCGCCGGGACCCCTGGAACAAGGTGCGCATCGGCAAGGTTCTTGATGATCTTGACGCCCTCACCGGCACCAACATAGTCAAGGTACAACTCCTGTCAAGGCAGCATTCATGAGTTTTTCCGGTTGAGTGCCCGCTAGGGAACACGAATTGCTAAATGTTGTTAAACTGAATTGCCAACTGTTTTTAAACTAAATTGCTTGTTGTTGATTAGTTACTGAGAACTATACTTGACCCAGATTGCAGGGGGTTCTGCTTTGAACCAGATTGTTTCCTATGATGTGTTTTTAGTCATTTTCAATCATTTGTTTCTCATGAAGTTGTTTGCTTCATGGTTCAAATAATTACCATCAATACAAGCTGTTACTAAAACTGAACATATTGAACCTGATTTAAATGTGATCTCAGATTTAAATGTTGACTATGAGAGCCAACTTGATTATGTATAAGCTTCAGCTTTGTCAATTATTTATGTGTCATTTTTGCATCTTTGTACCATTTCAAAGCATACTGATTTTCCTAACTCTTTTACAAAAACTGAATCCAGTTTCTGCTCACTCTGCATTTGATGGTACTAAGTAACACAAGAAATGGATAAAACCCAGTATGAGTTGGACGGGGATGAAAGGGTTAGGAAAATCCAGGAACATTTTCGGTCCCTGGGTATCCCAGTATTAGCTAAGGAAGTTAGAGATGTTTTTTCAAAAAATGGAAAATGGCAAAGGGAAGAAAGTAGTGTCGATTCGACAATGATTATAAACCAACCTCGACATTGATAATCAATCGACACGATGATGACTATGATGATGACCTCAATAATGAGGCTACTACTAAGGTAAGATGCATTACTATGCCAATTAACAAGTGTCTTTTTAGTATATTTCAATCATGTACTTCATTGTACTCATTTCATGTTCCCGATTGATAAGATCCATGTTTCTCTTGGCAGGTAGGAGAGATGGTTCTAGGAACCCACCCTCGAGAACAAAAGCAAAAGGCAGCTGCAAACCAGCAGCCACTTTGTGCACGCCTCCAAGGCCGACAAGGCAGCAAACAGCCATGCCTTCTCCTGGACATCGTCCACCACCTAGGGAAAGAATGCCCTTGCCTCCCAAGCACACATCCAAAGCCAACCCTAAAACTAATCACAATTCTGTGCCCACAGCCTTCTACTCAAAACATCACCATGAGCAATCCAGGTCCAAACCAACAGTCTAGTCCTCGTAAACACACCGAGAAACGCATCCAAGTCTTTAACTGGTCGAAACCCATATATTATTCGTCCTAGATTACCCAGCAACAGTACACCCATATCTACGCCTGCTGCAGTCAGTGAGCATAGTACTCCTACAGCCACTCGTGCCCTGTTTCTCAAGCTACTCCCACAACAAGTGTAGACCAATTAGTTCCTATAGAAAACTCTCCAGGTGTACAGAGCTCTAGACAGAGCAATGACATCAATGAATCACCTGGCCAAGTGGATGCCGCTACTTCAGACGTGCCTACAACTCAAGGAGGACCAGTAGATGACTTAGTTCCAGGTAATCAAAATCTTCATAACCATTATACATTCAGGATCTACATTTGTGGCTTGTACAATAACACATTTTGCATGTTCTTTGCCAATGTAGTGCATCCAAAGGAGGTCCACAAGAAAACCATTGGCACTGGCTTAGAGAAGCTAACAAAGAAGGGAAACAAGCTACCTATCCAAGTGGTGAAGGCAAGAAAAGACCTGATATCCCACTTCAGACAGCCGAAGCTTGCATCGAAAATAGGTGTTGCTCTTAGAGACAATTTTGCCTATCTACACATCTTGGAAGATGTATGAAAAAGATGTGGGACCATCACAAGTACGAAGGTGCTTGACGAGTGGGGTGAGACACCTTTTTCACTTTCACTATGTTCTTGCATTACTAGCTCTACTCACATGTACTAATTAAATTGTGCCTAATAAATGATTTGTGTGGTTGCGAGAATAGGTTGGATGTGGATGTTAAGAATGATGGACCTGGCAAATTAGCATGCACGATATCATTAAGAAGGGAGTAAGGCAGCAGAGGTATCACCTCAAAAGGAAGTACTTCAACGAGTCCCTAACAATGGAACAGTTGTTGGCCAAAGACCCACCACCTAAAATGAAGAAAGAGGAGTGGACAAAGCTCGTAGAGTACTGGTGTGAACCAAAGAATCGAGTCCTTGCACCGCATCACTTCTTTTGTTAATATGCAATCAAACTGTGCTTGTGAATTAAATTTAGAATTGCATTTCTGCTGCAGGAGAGGTCTTTAAAGAATAAAGCAAACCAAGGAAATGTGCAGCTACACCAAAAAACTGGTTCTAGATCCTATATAGCCCACCGATATAGCCTGGTATGATATTCCTCCTTTTAATGTACACCAATTTTAAGAAATTGTGTGCCATCAGTTAGTTCTTGCACTGAAATGTGAAATGTTGTTGAGGAAAACCTAATTGCTTGATGGTTGTCTACATCATTTTCTTACTATGGAATGGAAACTGTAAGTAGGGTTGTAATTCAAATATTTGTACAAAGCTGTCATTGCATTATAACGAATTATTAGCAATTGGGTGCCATCAGTTACATGAAAATGATGTTTGAGTTCTTAGAAGAAGCAAAGTTCAATAGAACCTATTAGCAATTGGGTGCCATCAGTTACATAACTAAGAATTTATGGCTAATCCATGTTTCTTCCATGCTGCAGAGGCATAAGTACAACAACATGGAACCAGATGCTGTTAAATTCTTTAGAGAATGTATGACTAGTCCCAAAACTAGTCGCACTCCTCTTGCCAATGAAATTTATGTAAGTTACAAAAGGATTATATAGCTCTACTGTAGTCAAGTAAATGCATGGTTCAGCGCTGTTGTTTGTCATTTTTATTAAGTGCTTTAATTACATGTACGAACAAATGGTGGCAGAGAAGGAAAGAATTGAAGAAGAAGGAGAAGCAGAAATGTCTCCCACCAAGATTGTTGCTCAAAGTCTTAGTTAGATCAGCCGTTCATCCACCTTTCTTCCTAACATAGGCGCCCCTCGACCCTCGAAGACTGCCCACTCCTCAACAGTAGCAGCACAAGCACGCATTCAAGCTCGGTTGAGGAAACATTGCAAGCTGAAAGAGATGAAGCTGCTAGGAAGCAGGAAGAGTTGCAAGCACGGTCGGCTCGGCAGGCCGCCTTTGGAAGAAAACCAAAGTCAGCTGCGGCAGACCCAAGAGGAAGTCAAGGAGATGCATTCCAAGTTTGAAGAGACTAATCAACTGCTGCGAGCTATGCTGAAACTACAGAAAGATTGAGGTATGAATGCAGTATGAGGATGACGCCTTTCCTAAGCTTTTGCTACATTGCTTGAACTTAAGTCTATGGTTGGAACTTAGTTATTACTATGTGACATCTGTTTGGTATGGAACTTTGTCAGAACTATGTACCATCTATTTGTATGTACCTATGGTGGAAGCTGGAACCATGTGAACTATGTGCTTCGAACCTGGAAACTATGTGCATGCATGATGAATTATGTGAATTGTGTATGAGTTGCCTTGATGTCAATCCATTGAATTCTGTATGGTTTGTGAAGTGTGATGTCACTCGTGGATGATGGTTTGGATGATATAAATATGTATTGTGCTTTTCTCGTGCTTTGTGATGAAAGACCAATGGGTCGTCACCGAATGTACAGCTCACCGTTGTTCATTGAAAAGACAATTTGTGACGCCACACATTCGTCTCAAATTGTGTCTACCTACCATGCAAATCTAGACCAAACATGACAAAAAGGTAATTGTCACATAATCTAAAAAACTTTCTGTGACGATAGTTCGGCGTCACAAAAAACATCCAAACTTCGGATTCGACTGGCAAACTGTGACGACTAACACATAATGTGACGCGTTGACTGACCAATATGTGACGATAGATGCCGTCATAAAAGAGTACTATATGTGACAAAGGTAATATGTCATCACAAAAGGTAATTACATTTTGTGACGATGGTCCAACGCTCATTTTGTGACGACCTTATGACGAAGGGTTTTTCGTCACAACGTACTTTTGTGACCATTTTTTTACTTTACATGACAAAATTGATTTGTCATACAAACCAAAAAATCTTGCAGTGGGAAGAAACAAAATGAAAAACACAACTGCGAAAGACTGAGTCGGGACACACCGAAAACGAGAATCTCCACTTCTATTGATGAGAAGCGAGATCTCAAAACTTCTAGAGAATAGGCAGCGGAAAACAAAGACAAGACCAAAATGATCTACATGAAGAGAAAACCTGCAGGAACAATAGTGCGCAAATCGGAGACCGGACGAACAAACGAGCACCAAATCGGCGGGCCGGGCACTCCGGTCGGCTTGGCCGGCTTTGTGAGCCGGCTTGGCCGGGTCGAGCCGGCCTGGCCGAGTTGGCAGGCGGCTTAGCCGACCTGGCTGGCTGGCTACCCCCGAGCCGGCTTAGCCAGGTAGCTAGCCGGCCTAGCCGGGTCAGTCGGCCCAGCCAGGTGGACGAGCCGGCCTGGCCGGTTCTTGCGGCCAGGTCTAGAAAATCCCCAAATTTTGATGGATCTTCTCCAAATCAACTCCAACTGCAACCAAATTTCACAGAGGTGTTCCTGAGGCAGTTAGGGAGCTATCTCTAAGAGATCATCGCTCGATTTAGAGTAAATCAAGAGAAATCGAAAAGGAGGCTAAAAGTGGATCTTGAGGAGACCTAGAGCAAGAGATGCATGGATCTTTGATCTCGTGAGAAATCAGACAATTTCCTTCGATGGAAACATTCAACTAACTTCATAGATCGATCCAGCAAAAAAAGAACAGATCAAAATGCTCTAGAATCAAAGAAATCACGAAGTTCTCAAAGGGGGAAAAGAGCAACTCGGGATGAACAATTAAACCACAACAAGATCACAGACACATCATTGAGCCCAGAGGAAACAGTGAGAACTCGGCGCCTCGCTTGCCACACAAGTTGGTTCGAGCACGAATCACAGATTCATGGACCTCTCTCTCACCAAGCAACTAGAGGAAGAAAACCTAAAGGAAGAAAAAGGAAATGCCATAGGTGAAGGTGGAAGGGAACCCCTCATCCTTATTTATGGGCACTATTATACATTCCCTTTTTGCCCTTGGATACATAGAGTCCAAACCACTTAGCCAGGGGCATTATGGTCCGACTCAGGCTTCACTTGATCCGACGGCCACCGCGTCTCCTCACCGGTAGCCTCGCTTCCACGCGATCTCCCCGATGCCGCCACGTGCCGTCCGCCCGCATCGGGACCTCCGCCCAGGTTTTGAGGCACAAACCCGGGAAACCCACCGTCGATAGTTTTGAGGCGAAGCCACCAAACCCATCGTGAGTAGCGTAGCCCCTACGCGTCCCCCGCCGATGGTTTTGAAGCGAAACCACCAAACCGTCGCCGATGGTTTTGAGGACAAACCACCAAACCGTCCGCGAGTAGCGTAGCCCATATGCATCCCCCACCGATGGTTTTGAGGCGAAACCACCAAACCGTCGCCGATGGTTTTGAGGATAAACCACCAAACCGTCCGCAGGTAGCGTAGCCCATACGCATCCCCCACCGTGTACACTTGCACTTGTCGATGTCCCATGTGTCAGTCACCGCGACTGGCCGCCCGGCCTCCAGGTCCCTCGATCCAAGCCTCACATCCGCCCTTCACCGCACCCGGTCCGTCAGCACGGCACGCCCTACTTGATCTTCACCAGCCGCCGACCACCGCCTCCGAGCTCGACACCTACACAACACAAGCCAAGAGATACCATTGTTCGACATGAGTCCGCGTGCCATGGTTAGTTGAACACACCCACACACACCGTTGTGTTGGCATGTTGACAATCACTCGTCACAAAAACCGCTACACAATGGCTATGGAAAAGCCATGTGTTCGCAATCTCTCCCTTGATGAGTGCATTGTCAACACCAACACAAAACCAGAGACAACTCATCCAAGTGACCAAAAGCCAAAGAGAATCCAAAAATGAGTCACTTGCAATGAGCAAAACTTGATCAAAACTTGGTCCCTAAAGACATGGGCAATGGCTCGACGCGACCAAGCAAAGCGAAAGCTAGCCCTCAAGAAGAGGCAAAGTGGGCTCAACACCACTAGCAAAGCACAAAAGCACCTGAAAAACAGCTAGACCCTCAAGAAGAGGCAACGGCTCAACACTCCTAGCAAAAGCGAGACCCTCAAGAAGAGGCAACGGCTCAACACATCTAGCAAAAGCAGCTCAAACGGCTCAAACCAGGCTCGGAGTGCAACTCCCCCTTGACAAATGCATCCTCATAAATGTATGAGCTCTCTGGATTTGTGAAATCATTCTCCCCCTTGTTGGCAAATGCACTTATCAAGACTGAAGCAAAAGAGTCTGCAACTCCCCCTCAAAACATGCTATGAATGCAATGAAATGCAGAAATACAAAGCTTCAGGAATATAGCAATTCGAGTATAAAGATGCTCTAGATAGTGTTGTCAAGTGTATAGCAACAAGTGCATGTCAAAGCCAATGCTCAAACTGATCAAATAAAACGGAATATGACACTTAAGCATTTTTGACCAATTTTAAACATTTCTCAAAAGGTGTTCACCATTAAGACTAGCACATAGCAAACATAAGCCGGAAATTAACCTTGTGATATCCCATGTACCCCAAGGGACTACCCCATGCATTTGCCCTGTCAAAGGCCCACCAGTCCCTTATGCTGGTCTTTGATTTTGCCACAAGGTCACGTAGGCACTTGCCAGTCCCTTATGCACTCAGAATTTTATATTTTTTTATTTTTATGACCATGATAAAGAGTATTTCATGAATTTTGCCATAAGGTCACGTAGGTGACAGCCAGTCAAGTAAACAAAGCATGAGCCATAGGCCCTTAGCATACACAAGATAGAACAAAGGATCTCACAAACCTATGCATGCTAGGTAACAACCTCAATGGTGAACATTTTTTAGATTTCATCATGTATTAAGCAAGTTCACATGTAAAAGCAGGCTTAGCTCATGACATGTGTCAATATGATCAAAAAGAGCCTAAGCTGCAAGCACCATCATGTATAAACAAGGCATACTAGCAGGAGCATAATTGTATTCAAACTGCTATAAACATGAAGCTTAGCAAATGCACTATGATACATGATGACATGCAATGCAATATGATACAAAAGAACAAAAAGAAAAAGCAAAAGAGAAAGCCAAAGAATTATACAACAAGATACAAAACTTCCCACATCTAAAATGGGAAGCAAACACCCAACTCTCCTCGTAAGTGGGCAAACTGAGCTTGGTCAAGAGGCATTGTGAAGATATCTACAATTTGGTGCTGGGTTCGGATATGCCTCAGGTCAATGTTTCCTTTCTCTTGGTGATCTCTCAGGAAATGATAGCGGATCTCAATATGCTTGGTTTTAGCGTGGAGCACTGGGTTTTTGGCAATGCTTATGGCACTGGTGCTGTCACAGTAAAGAGGCACTCGAGTGAAGTTTAGGCCAAAATCCCTCAAAGTAGCAACTATCCAAAGCAACCGAGAGCAACAAGCAGCGGCAGCAACGTACTCAGCCTCACAAGTGGATTGGGAAATGTTCGACTGCTTGTGAGAAGACCAAGAAATTAGAGACGAACCCAAAAACTCACAAGTACCAAAGGTAGACTTCCTTTCAACTCGACCACCCGCATAATCAGCATCAGAGAAGCCCGAAAGAGAAAGAGTCGAAGAGGTAGAATACCAAAGGCCAAGCTCAGGGGTGAAGCGTAAGTACCGCATGATTCGCTTGACGGCTTGATGATGCGAAGTGCGCGGCGAAGACTGGAAGCGTGCGTAGAGACAAACAGTGAACTAGATGTCGGGCCTCATCATCGTCAGGTACAGCAATGACTCGATCATGTTGTGGTACTCCTTCTGGTCCACCGCTTCGCCCTCCAAGTCCGGGTCCATCACCGTCGTGGTCGATATGGGCATCGGAAGGGGCTTGGCATCACCCATGTTGAATTTCTTTAGGAGATCCTTGGTGTACTTGCCTTGATGTACAAATGTCCCTACTCGAGTTTGCTTGATTTGCAACCCAAGAAAGAACGTCAGCTCGCCCATCATACTCATCTCGAACTCCCTGCAAATCATATCTGAAAACTTTGCAACAAGAGAATGTGACGAGCCACCAAAGATGATATCATCCACGTAAATCTGCACCAAGAGGGTGTCATTGCCATGCTTGAGGAGAAACAAGGTTTTGTCAACAGAACCCATGGTAAAACCCTTGCCCAGCAGAAAAGACTTAAGACGCTCATACCACGCTCTAGGGGCTTGTTTTAGACCATACAAGGCTTTGTGGAGTTTGTAAACATGGTCAGGATGCTTGGGATTTTCAAAACCTGGGGGTTGCCTCACATACACTTCCTCTTCTATGAACCCGTTCAAAAAAACACTCTTGACATCCATCTGATACAGCTTGAACCCTTTCGAAGCTGCAAAGGCTAAAAGGATCATAATGGCTTCTAAACGGGCAATAGGAGCGAAGGTTTCCTCAAAGTCTATCCCCTCTTTCTGGCAAAACCCCTGGGCAACCAACCTAGCCTTGTTTCTCACCACAACCCCATCCTCATTCTGCTTGTTCTTGAAAACCCACTTGGTACCTATGGGATGACACTGTGGTGGAGGTAGAACTAAAACCCAGACTTGGTTTCTCTCAAAGTTCTCTAGTTTCTCAAGCATAGCATTGACCTAATCTGGATTAGATAAAGCCTGTCCAACTTCTTTGGGCTCAAAATCGGCAACAAAAGCAGAATGTGCAAAATGTGAAATCTCATAAGATCTATTGCGTCTGACACGCTCATTGATGTTACCGATCATGGTTTCAAGAGGATGACGCTGCTGAATGTGTCGAGGTGCTTCCCTTGAAGAAGTCGCCTCCCCCTCAAACGCAGCTGGAGCTCCCTCAGGTGCAGCTGGTGCAAGCTGAGGAAACTAGTCGTCCGGCCCCCAAGTAGTTGAAGAAGTGGGACTAGTGCTGTCAACCGAAGTAGTCGTCGCAGGGTCAAGTGGGGCAGCCGGTGGAGTCGGCTCGGGATCACCCCAATCAGCGTCGTCCTGCTCCTCCTCCACAAAAATATTCTCGCCAATATCTTGATCACCTGCACTCTCAAAGACAGGAGTCGAACAAGGTGTGGTTTCGTCGAAGGTGACTTCACAAGTCTCCATGACACGGTTAGTTTCAAGGTTAAGTACTCGATAAGCATGTGAATGAGATGCATAACCAAGAAAAATGCCGTCTGAAGATCTAGATTCAAATTTGTCCAAGTTACCCTTCTTTAGAATAAAGCACTTGCAACCAAACACCCGAAAATGACTCACTTTAGGCAACCGATCAAATCGCAGTTCATAAGATGTTTTCTTCGTGAAAGCTCAAAGGAAAATGCGATTGGAAACATGGCAAGCTGTGTTGATTGCTTCGGCCCAATACCGCCTAGGAGTCCTATGCTCATCAAGCATCGTCCGAGCCATCTCAACAAGGGTCCAATTTTTGCACTCAATAATCCCATTCTGCTGAGGGACATAAGGCGAAGAAAACTGATGTTCAAGACCCAAGGAAGCACAGAAGGTTTCAAAATGAGTATTCTTCAATTTTGTGCCATTGTCACTGCGGATAGCTCGCATGGCATTCTTAGGCAACTCATTTTGCAACCTTAAGATCAAACCATGAACATGAGTTAAAGTCTCATCCTTGCTCTCCATGAAAAAGACACAAGAATAGCGAGAAAAGTCATTGACAACCACAAGAACATACCACTTGCCACCATCTGACCGGACCCGAGCTGGACCAACTGTGTCCATATGAAGCAACTCGTTGGGCCCTTTGGTCATTACTTGGTTCACAGGAGGATGGAGAGTAGCAACCATCTTCCCATGCTGACAAGGGTGACAAACCAAATCCTTCTCAAATTTCAACTTGGGCAATCCTTGGATTAGATCAAGTGAGCTTAACCTAGCTAGTAAGTCAAAACTCAAATGACCAAGTCTCCTATGCCACTTCCAAAGCTCAGAAGAGGATCCGGCAACCAAACAGCGAGAAAGACCAAATGAGCGAGAGAAATCAGCTCGAAAGACTTTGCCGAAAGGAACAATACGACACACAAGATTTTCCTAAGGATCCAGAACACGCGAAAAGCCTGGCTTAAAGCGCACCTCATAACCATCATCAAGAAGTTGCGAAACAGAAAGCAAGTTGAAGTGCAAATTCGAGACCAAAGCAACATCCTTGAGAACAAAGATCTTGTTGAGTCGAACAGACCCACGAGAAAGCACCTTACCCTTACTGTTGTCCCCAAATGTGATGTACTCACTACATTTCATGGGGGTGAGGCTTGAGAACCATTTTGAATTTCCGATCATGTGGCGTGAACAACCGGAATCAACTAGCCACGTGTTCTCCAAGCCTACATCCTGCATCAATAGTAAGACATGGGGTGAGCAAATGATCCAACACTGGGGTTAGCAAACTGAGAAGGAAACTAGTGTTGACTCATTTGCCCACGAGAAGTGTTAGCAAAAGCACCATACATGCCATGTCTCATTTGGGTAGAGCGATCACCACGACGAGGAAAACGTGGTCCGCTCAAGCTGTAAGACTGAAAGCCACGGCCACGAGGTCCAGGGTTATAAGCAAAACCTGAACCCCGTCGGGCACGACCACCAAGTGGTCTCACACCCTGAGGCCTAGGTCCTTGAGGAGCTGCACCTCTAGGCCTAGCACTATGCCTCTGAAAAGGTGGAACAAACACTCCATGAGTATAGTGGTGGTAAAGCTCATACTCATGCCGTTCATCTCTCTTCCTCCTAAAGCAAAACTCAAACAAGTGACCATCCCGATGACAATACTCACAGTGGTACACCTCTCTTTTGGGTGGTGACTGGTACACTCTCTTGTGGGTATGGTTCACTCTTGGTGGTTGTTTGCTCTTTGGAGAGGGCTCAACAGAGATGTCTGGTAGAGTGTCAAGTGGGTTCCTGAGGAGGTTTGGTTTTGGGATCCACACTTGTTTTTGGGATGAAGCTTTGGGTGGTTCCTCAAACACACCATCTTTCACAGTAGGCTTGTTAGGCTGTGGTGGGGTGATTTTGATCAGCTTGGGGGTAGTGGTAGACTTGGTGGGTTTCTTAGAAGCACTCAAACCACTGTGCTCACCAACTTTACCAAAAAATATTTTCACCCTTCCCACCTGATGCATAGCCTAAACCTGTTGTGTCAGTTCCCCTCTTGAACTGACTCAACATCATGCCTAACTGCGGCTCACTGCAAGATAACCAACTTAGCATGGACCGAAGATTTGTGATTTCTTCTTCGGCCCTTTTCTTGTCATGCCTACAAGAAACAAGTTCTAGCTCCAAGGCCTCACAACAAGCACACCTAGAAACTTGACTAGACTTCTCAAGCAAAGCAACCCTAGCAATTTTCTCAGCTAGATCAGACTGCAATTCAGCACAAGACTTCGATTGCAAATCAGCAAAGTTAGCCATATGAACAGCACAAGCATCACATTCAGACTCATCAGTGATAGCAACAGAGGACTTAGCAAACTCAAGCTCTTTGACTGCACTCTCCCACTTAGCCTTATACTCTTTTCTCTCACGAGCAGCAAGTCTATGCAACTTATCTTGGCTAAGCAAAGCATCACCCAAAGACTCAACTTCAGCAATAAGAGAGTCGACGGATGGTTCTACCTCAGGCTCGGTGTCATCTTTCTTCTCATTGCCTGTGATTGTCCCGTCGAGCGCCATGGTGCAGAAGCCTCCATGCTTGGAGTCGGCGAAGAAGCATAGCCCGTTGAACTTGTTCTCAATCTTTCTCTCGGACTCATCTTCGCTTGGAGGCGAGCTATCGGAGTCGTCGTCGAGGTCGCTGAGCAATGCGATGAAGGCTCGCTTCTCTGTCTCATGCTTCTTCAGGTACTTCTTCTTGATGGCCTCCTTGTCGAATCCTCCCTTGGACTTGCACTTATAGGAGGAGGACTCACGCTTGTCCTTGCGCTTGCTGTAGTCGTACTTGTTGTGGGAGTTCTTATCGGTCTTGGGGCAGTTGGCGACGTAGTGGTCGGGATCTCCGCACCCGAAGCAACCTTGCTTGGTGATGCCTCGCCGGCGATTCAAGCGGTTGTTGTGGAACCGTGAGAACTGGCTGATCACCAACGCTAGCTCGTAGTCCCCAAGAGCCTCCATTTGCTCCTCTGTAGCTAAGACCAAAGACGACAAAGCAAGAGACAGTGGTGAAGGGTTAGCCAAAGAATTTGAACCTCCAGTACCTGAGACCAACGCCATGGTTGGGGCAGACGAATTCCTGATCCTCGCCTGCGTCTGGTGGTCGATCTCGCTGTACTTGAGCTTGCTGAACAGCTCATCCACGGTGAGAGTGTCGTAGTTGGGCGATTCGATGATCGCTGACACTTTCACCTCCCAAACCCTCCGATCAAGAGCATATAGAACCTTGAGAGCTCTCTGATGATCGTCATAGGGCATCTGAGGGTTGTTAGCCCTCATCCTGTTCACGATGGTCTGAAAGCGAGAGAACAAAGCATCTACAGATTCACCATCAAGCTGAACAAAGTTCTCGTATTCCCGCTTGTACGTTTCGTAGAGTCTGGTCTTAACATGGGCAGTGCCCTTGTGATAGCTCTGAAGCCTCATCCAGATCTCACGGGCTGTCGCACAATCGGAAACACGCTCAAACTCGGTAGTGTTAAGCGTAGAGAAAAGCCCGGCACGCGCGGAGTTGTTCGCGTTGTGTTGGTCAATTTGAGCCTGAGTGACTCTGTTTGCAAGAATCACATAATCAGCATTCTCAACATTTTCCCAAACGCTTGAGTCTATCCCTTGGAGATGCGCCGACATGCGGATCTTCCAATTGGGGTAGTTCGTGCCATCGAACTGGGCCCGCGGTTCATACTGTCGCCTTCGGGGATCACGGACTGATTAAGGTGGAGTGATCCTTAATCGGCTCCGATACCAATTGAAGGACCGGAAAGGCGACCAGAGGGGGGTGAATGGGAGCTTTAAAATTTCTTTCGAAATCTAGAGCCTCTGTCCCAGATTCACACCCCAAGAACCAAAATAGCACAACGTAGTGATCACGACCCTGGACAAGTGTGGATGTTCCCTAGGAACACAGCGGATCACTGCAAGAGTAGCGGACACTGCAAGTGCAGGCATAGATCCGGCACCCCCTTCCCAAGTTCTTCCCATCCCGCAGTTGTTGCCGTCGGCGTCACTGTGACGCTCGCGGCGGCAGCTGGCCAGGAGGGCGCGGCCTCGTGAGTCGCCGGTCGCCGCCGCGAAGCCGTGGCAGCTCCCCTAGGCCACTCGCCTGCTCCCTTCCGCGCTCCCAGTGGCCAGCTCCGAGCACCCGTTGGGCGTGGGCGGCATGGCGCCGGCCTGGTCGGCTACCGTGTCTGTGGTAGTTTATAAACAGAATCTTGATTGTTTTGGTTCTCTCAAACGACTCTCATCTCCTCTACTCTATGTGTTCTTTCTTTTTCTTTTTTAATCTATCATATTTGTAGTGTATGTCTCATATTTATAATCTCTTTTGTTTACTTGCTATAAATATTTAGCATATTTCAATATTTTATATGTTGCTTTAGTAGCTTCCTCTCACACTGTTTTCCCCATAATTTTGTTTTCGCAGTGTTGATGATGATAACATTATGGATTCGTTTCAGAAGCACATTATCTTTCACTCTGATGACAAATTATATTATCCATCAGATGTAAGTTCACGTTAAAACTGGTTCCAGGTTATTATTTTTTAATTGGATTGAACATGGCTTGAATCCATCATAGACAGGTTCGTAATTATTTTTCGTATACATGTGTGTCAACGTGACCTTGTTCCTTTTTATCCATGTGCCCTTTTCTGCTAAGGTTGATGTAGTTTCCGAGTTCTGCGTTCAGTAAACTCTTAAGGCAGTAAGGCACAGTTTGATTCAGCTCCTGGTTGGCTAGTAAGTGCATCCACCACTGTGCATTGGGTAGAATGAAAAAAAAAAATCATGTATGGTTTATTTTTTCTTGAGCCGGCTAAACTACTGCCTTACCTATGAATATTTGTTTTCCCTCCATGTTAGTACTTTATTACTGAGTGTAGGAAACACCCGTAATACAAAAATTGTTAGTCCTAGTTGAATGCCTGTAGGCATCTAAGAAATTTGACACATGCAACTATAAAGAACCTTTTTTTACTACTGATGAGTGCTTAACTGCTTACCACAATTGGCCTCAGACTGCTGATGAGTGCTTACCAATCTATGCTTTAATTGATTATTTTTGTGCAGGTTCTTTAAATTAATCCCTTAAGGATGTCCTTTTCTGAACAAAAACTTTTGGACTTGCAAAATTATCACTTGCATGTGTTAACAAGATAAACTGAAGCTGAGATCTATAGATGGTATTATAGGGCAAACTGCTATGTAGAGGGCAAATAGGCAATTTGATTTTTAATTGATTCCATACTTAAAATCATTATAGTGTCTACACTTTGAACAAACAAAAATAGAAAAATAAGTTTAATAACTAGTAGAGTTTTCCTTTGCACTGCTTTTGTGATACTTGCACCTGATGGGAACATGAGTTCTCATAAGTTTAATAACTAGTAGAGTTTTCCTTTGCACTACTTTTGTGATACTTGCACCTGATGGGAACATGACTTCTCATGGAACAAACTAAATTTGCATAAAAAATTAGAATGAGACTGAATAAGTTATGATGTCTTGACATATGCATGCTTTCTAGACAACATATACGATGACAATTCTATGTTCAGTTTTGGGTGCCTATGCAAAAAATCTGTGTAAAGTTGTAAACTACTTCTCGTTGGTGTGCAATGAATTATAGAATGAGATTGAATTATCAAACAGGCACATATTATATCTGCAAACAAATCAATGGGAAAATGAATCACCGGCTTGCTTTGCTTTGTTCCGGTCATGTTCTGAACATACTGTACCAAAATTTTGCTTTGAATTTGATCTGTATTGCAATGTGCAATGGAGTTTTTTTTCAGATTGAAGTGGACTTTTTTTTCCAGATTATATAATAAGGGCAAGCGTCTCTGAATACTGAGAGGAACGTGTTGAATGCTCCCTTATGTGTTTCAAGATATTTTATTAAGACACACGAGTTGCTATGAGCTCTGCTCTGTGTCAAGGATTTAGATTTGTTGCATTAATTTGGTTTGAGACCTAGAGTAATTGAGCATATGACCTTATGTTTCTAGATATATTAAACTATGCTATAGAATACAAATTTAGATATACCAGTAGGACATCTCTACTAACAAGTAGAAGATATAATAACTGTTCACTTGCTCTATATTATCCATAGCACACAATTGGCACAATAGATGTATATTACTCGGCAATTACTACATATATGAAGCGTACTTATTAAAAACATTGATTTGCTGGTACCTTTTCTGATGTATTGATTTGCTCCTATTCCCGTTTGATTCGATAGTAAATGCATAGTTGTATAGTCACTCCCAATTTGGTTTGATTCATGTGCATGACTACACGTAGGTTCTAATGCTGACCAGATTATTACCCAGTCTAGCTTTTGGTTATGTTTGTTTGACCACATGAAATTGCTAATGGGATACTAAGAAGTTTCTCTGTTTGTGTGTGTGTTTAGAACTAGGCTACTGCCTGGTTGTGATATTTCTCTTAGAATCAGTTTTTTGCACATGCAGTACTGCCAGTTTACTTGCACTATGATTTACAGTTTTACAAACCTGCCCATGTTGGATTTGTTGTGCCAGTGATGTTGAGTTGGACTGGTGCTGTATCTGGAGATGTTTAATTTTCGCTTCTCCACCTCATAGTAATTGATGATGCAATAAAGGTAAGCAGAATCTGGAGGGAATCAGACTACAAGGTAGAGGGTACAACTACGTACCTGTTAGAGCAAGGCTAATAGTTACGGGCGACTAATGGCTGTAAGGTTATTTGTAGTCTTCTCACAGCCCTTAATATATGGTTCACTTGTTGCACTCATAAAGTTTCTTGGTTCCTGTGCCTAAGTCAGCTAAAGCTTACAACCCACTTCTCCTTTCTCCTTCACCTCAGCATTTAGCCAATTTATAGCTTGTTATTATACTTGCTCTTAGGATGCAAAAAACATGATGACACTTGTGAAACAATGACACCCAGGAACTTTACACTAAGAGCTTGGAGCAAGTCCTGGAATCAGAAGGAAGAAGAATGTTCTGTTTTAAAATAATTGTTTAAAATAATTGTACTTCTATGATTCAAAATTTTGTCTCATAATTGTACTTTCTAATTTCTCTACTTCCAAAATGCAATCATTACATAGTGTTCCTATTTTATAGAGTCATACTCCCTCCATGACGGTAAAGAAAGTCGTTCGACCAGCGATAATGTCTCCAAAGCACAACTTTGACTTCTTGTTTTTATCAAAATACTTATCGAAAATTGACGTTTATATTTTTTATGAAAATATATTTTAATAAAAATCTATTTATATAATTTTCATATTTCTAAACTCAACAGCTTAAAAGTTATTCATGATTTATATTTTTGATTATGCACCTTATGTCTTTTATTTTTTTAGCTTTCCTATGTCAAGACTTGCCATTTCTGTCATTCACCTAGACTATATACAGGTGTTCTGTAATGAATATTTTTCAATAAAAAAGCCTTGTATTTATATTACTCAAATAATTTGATGCACGAATGTATTATTAGATATTTTGACTGACATGATCACATGATAAAAAAAAAAAACACAGCGCATGGACATGTATGATCCTACAAGTCAAGATAATTTTGATAAATTGAGGCAGTGTTTTTAGCTCTACTCGTGAAAAAAGTTTGAATACAAGATTGTCCTTCCCGGGCAGTCACCTAGTTTTGAGAAAAAACAAATAGCAAAATGGATCACTGCTATAGTGTTCAAAGGAGCCAGAACACACCAGAGCTCCACCGAATAGGGCAAAGTCGTTATGTGCCACAACACAAACACTCATGAGAAAAAGCAATGTAGTCAACAACATCAGCTCTCCTTTCAAGTGAAAGAAAAAAAAAATACAAGATTTGCTCATATGAACAATCTCAGTCTCGGTATTGCAATTTTCAGTTGTTAATCAAGTGGTCCAGAGCCACGAATGCATCTTTCACAAGGCATTTGCAAGGGCAACTACTCAACCAAAAATCTGAGTAAAGATAACTTAAGCTGCTGTAGAATGGCGGCATAGTCACAGGCTGCGATAATCTACATTGACTAGCTATGGCCGAGTCATATGAACTGCTTAAAGAATTCAGTCGCCAATAGCTGGCCACCAATGTTTACTGACAGCTTCAGCTGGCTGATCTCCTTGCCAATATCCTGGAGTTCATGTAAGCAAAACATGTGAGTACATATATGTGCTAACATACAGTGTTCGCATATATCAACCAAAGGTAAAAGTGACAAACTGAAGACCATGATTATGCTTATTGATGTCAACTTACCCCATCAATTGCACAATGAAATCTGAGCTTGTGCTTGCATGTCCTCGCAATGGTAGTTTGTTATTAGGAAACTTATATCATTCCTTGAAACTGAAACATAAGGCATACTTAGGCACCAGTTCAGTCGTAAACAATTTGAAACAGTTATGTTGATAAAACTGATCACTATGTGGGAAATATGGCAAGAAAGTGAGAAAAAAACTAGTACTCCATCTGTCCCAAAATCTAGCATTTCGAAGATGTATCCCTGTGCTTTACAGATAGTTCATGTTCAATAGGAAAGCTAACCTACTGGCTGCTGGAGATTATGAAACAATATCAACAGTCTTCTTTTTGGCAAAAAACATTAAATTATTGAAATTTCCATGTCAGATCAAACTAAGATCCAGGATTGAAAATTAATCTTAATTTTACTTAAGCATGGTAACTATGAACTAGAGTTGTCCGTGGTTCTCAGCACAGTATCATAAGAGCGCACTTATTTCAACTAAAATGGCTAGCACTAAAATCATTAATTCTCCGTTTTTCGATTAATTGAGTTTAGTTGGCTAATACATATTAAAAGGTGTGGTTTCCAAAAAGGAAATAAAGGTCAATACTGAAGGATTGTAAACTGAATTTAAGATACTGTCAAAGAAGTGTCTCTCACCAGATTCAGCAAAAGTTCAGGGCTTGTGTCCTGTGAACTAGAATAAAAACGAAGATGGACTAGTAAGGACAAAGAGATATATTTGCATGAGCGTTTAGAAAATTTACAAACAAAAATGAATTGTGTTATAATTTATAGAAGTGAACATGGAATGGGGCACTGTGCTAAGAACCACGGACACATAAATGTTTTTGATGATACAGACTGGTTTAGTGCATTACAGACAATAGAACAATAATGATTGTTTTTAGATAAGAAAAATAAATTACCAACTTTCTATAAGACTTGGCGGTAGCAGGAAAACTATCTTCATTATCTGCTACTCCCTCCATTCCAAATTATAAGTCGCTTTGACTTTTTTGGTACATCGATTTTGCTATGTATCCAGAAATTTTGTTATATCTAGATGCATAACAATGGACAGCCATGGCTCCAATTGGCAGTGTATACTGCGACAGATATTATGAACGTTTTGAGACTAAAAAGATAGCAGTGCTTTTGTGTCACCGGTACTAAACTTTTGATTTAGTAGCCAATCAGATCATTGAAATTTAGCAGATATCGGTTCTAAATAGATGGAGAAGCTATTAATACAGCTGGAGTTCTTTCTTGTTCCGAATGACTTCTCTCTGACTAATTCAGCCTAGTAGCTGCTTGCAATATAATAAAGATCACTAGAGTTTTTTTGTGTACGGTTGTTAACAAATAGTGTGTTTGCTAAGCTACCAAAAATGGCACCACAACTAAAATTAAACTGGGCACTAAAAACCGAATCACCTCCACAACTAACAAAACCCAACTGAAAGTCAGCACATACTGCCTAATCAGTAAACATGGGATAAATGCAGATCTATCAAACAATAAGATAGCATTTATCCAAAAAAAAAAAAAAAAGGTGTCAAAGAAATTTTACCTGCTTGATCCTGACGCCAGAGAACAAGATCCACATTTACTGGAGGCTTTTGAATGTAATGAAAGACCAAGAGCATGAATTGGAGGGTTCTGAATGTAATCAAAAGAGAAGATTAAGAAAGTACTAAGAACTAATTGTACCCTCATGTAAGAAACGAATTGCTAAATTGCACATTGATTACAAATGAATTGTCCGGTAACACTTAAAAGGAGAATAGTATAAAAAATGTTTGATAGTATTGAAATATTTGTATTATGTACATGTGGATTTTCTAACAACTGAATTCTGGGTAAGAAAAAATTGACAATCAATTATATTCACAGCCAAGTAGTCATTGTCCATTGGAAAGCGAACTAAATTAGCCTGTAAATAACTAAATATGTAGAGTATATAACAAAGTCAGAAACCTGTAGAGGAAGCGAAGTGAATCGAAACCTACGGAAAGGTACACTATGGAATCGAATAATATGAGCAAATCAGTTCATCAGAAAAGTACCTGCATGAAGAATAAATACTGGATCTAGACGGATGAGGGGCGCGGAGAGGAGCTCACGCAACAGCATCAGGGAGAGAGTAATTGCGGTGGAGAGGTCAGAGAGAGGCAGGAGCGGTGCTAGAGAGAGAGGGAGGGAGCAGCGGCACTAGATAGAGAGGGGAAGGAGGAAATAGGGTTCCCAGTGCATGCTCATCGCAGATGCGTCGTAGTCCGATGTTGGCGATGGCAGCGTCCTACGAAGAAGGCGGCTATGGCGGCGGCGGCGGTGGCGGCGGCAGAAGAAGGCGGCGGCGGCGCAACGGGAGACGGCATACAGGAGAGAGATGGAGACGTAATGGAAGGCAGCCTAAATGGAAGGGTGGGGACGCGAGAGAGAGAAGGACGCTGAACGAGCCGACCTGCCATCGACAATCGAGCCAAGAAAACGAGCCGAATGCTTTCAGCCGGCTGACGCATGCAAGTGGGCCCTCTGTCTGAAAAAGGTCGCATGCACCTGCGGTCCAGAACAAAAAGTAGCCAAATCTTGGAAATAAGCTGGACGCGCGCACCTGTGAACCGCGTTGCATTTCAAAGTGTTTTTTGTTTCCTTTACTTGCAATGCATAAAGCAATGCTATTTGCTTTGAGCGACAGTGTAAGCCTGCCTATGAGCATTTGGTCAAATACACAATGATATCGGTAACTTGACCATCATGTTTGGAGTACTAGTATCTGTTTGCAGATGTCCTGGATTTGTTCAATGGAATGTCACAAGATACTATCAGAGCACTTTGTTTTTGCTCAGTATATTTTGGCCGTGAGTTGCTCGCTGGAGAGAGTAGGGGCCAAGTTCAGATCCAGCTCAGGCCACTGCGGTTGTGTTTGCCAATCACTTGTTACTCGTGGCGATGGTGCGTGCAGAGGCAAGGCAATTTCGTCTGCTGCTTTCCATCATCCATCCACCCGTGCCTGCAGAGTTTGCACTACAACAGTGTCTAGTACAGCCTTTTTGCAGATGCGTAGGATATGCAGATGCAGCAGCCGCTGCATATACTGTTCTTCGGTGCCCGAAACAGCTCGCGGTCGGACGCCTGTTTCTATACCGTATCTTCCGTACGGCCGTCTCACCGTGCCTTGCTCCGGGGATGACTGCCGCCCGGTCGAACAGAGGCCGCAAGTCGCGTGAACGCGTCCGCCACGCCTTGCTCCGGGGATTTCCCTGTCACGGACCAATGGAGAAGTGGACGACGAGCCATGGACCAGGACTACATGCACGTGCCGCCCCATTGCTTCCCAATTTGCCCAATAATATGGGTCTGTCTGCCCCTCGGTCCAGTGATTTTGGGGCTCGCGTCACTCGAGTGATTGGAGCCGCAACAACACCATTGGCAACAAATAAAAAATCAAGTGATTGTTGTGCGTGCCACACTTGATTGTCATCACCCTTAGATCTAGATCAGTGAACAAAAAAACTATTCAGAAAAACAAGAATTAACCAGATTATTTCTATGTAAGCCAAATTGGAAAATATCAAAAGAGAACCAAATAAAACATACATAAAATAAAAACAAAAAGTAGTCAGATCATTTCAATAGAAGCCAAATTGAAAACTTTCATCAAAAGGAAACCAAATAAAACATACAGAAAATAAAATAAGCAAAAAAAGATCAAATAATAGCTTGAGTGATTCTGACCATTCTCATTTAAGAATAATTAATTAATTTACACCACTTAAAAACTGAACTTACACCTAAACAAAAGTAGTAAAATGTGGTATAATAACATGTAATCTGCTCATGCTAAAAGAATAAATATACATACAATGCATGGCTCAGCTAGGTGATTTGATGGGGGCAATGGTTGCAAATCAGCAGGCACTGTAGTTGCAGGCTCGGAGCAACATGCACAGATGCAGCTGCAAATGCGTCACATGCAGCCTTGAGAGGAGAGCGGCACCCTGGACACCTAGCCCCACTCAGGGTGGGCACATTTTAGCCGAAAACCAAAAACCGACCCAAACCGAACCGAACCGAGCCGAAATGTTGGTTTTTTCGGTTTTCCGTTTTGGCTTCAGTTTTTAGATCTGGGAAGTTCGGCTATCGGCTTCAGTTTCGGTTTTCAAGTCTCACAGAACCGAGGACCCAAAAAACCGAGAACATCAACATACGTAACACAGCAGTCTCCCTGGTCCCTCCCGTCCCACGTACATCAGGCTAAGGGCCCAGTAGCCCAGTAGCCTAGTGGCCCAACACATCACCAGTGCTCTCGCTCACCTTATCCATCCATTCGCATGAGACTACGAATCCAAGAATCCTCGTCTCCCTCCCTAGTCTACACACAACGCACACGCAGCGGCGGCCGGCGGGGTGGGGCGGCGTGAGCCCAGATCCAGTGAGGCCAAGGGATTGCGCAGCCGCAGACGGCGCCTGGCGACGCGGAGCAAGCGCGACGATCGGGCGGCCCACCGTTCCGGCCACAGATGATGGCACATCTGCGAGCGGCTGAGCACGGCCACGGATGACAGCGAATACTTCTAGCTCTCCTTCTCTCTTATCTGTGGCATCGATCGGTTTGCTCGGTTTCAACCGAAAACCGAACCGACAAACCCGAAGCCGAACTCGTCGGTTGCTGGTTGTGCGACAAACCGATCGGGTGCTAGATTCTGAAAACCGAAATATATGGAGACCGAAGAAACCGAACTGAATTAGCGGTTATAACCGATTGCCCGGGCCCCCACGACCCACAGCCAAGCGCATCCAATCCGTTGGCAGCGTCATCCGACGGCGACCAGTAATCGAGTGACAGGAGTCCAAAATTCACTCCGGTGAGAAATAGATTACCAAATAAATCGATGCTCCTTCAATCTCGAAATATAAGGATATCTAGTTTTGTACTAAATCTATTTTTATCATAAGTGTTTTAAGTTTGTAGAGAAGAATATTATACGAAAATGTCAATCAAGCCATGAGAAGGACACAATGTCGCACAGGAGTTAAGGGCGATGAAGCCATTTTTGTGTTACCATTTTCTAGTTTAATTTTAGTAAGAGAGAGAAAAAATAGTTCCCTATAGCATATAAGGTTTCTTAAAAACCTAAGTTGTTTTAGTAGGATATGACATATCAAACAAGACCTAAATTTATACGAGCTCCAAACTTTAAACTCTGGTTACCATTCTACAAAGATGTAAAGATAACACAATCAACTAAACATCCCAAACTCACAAAGGCCACGCCAAAACAGAAGGAGAACTCACAGACGTGAGTAATAGCATTTAGTCTCATTCTGCTAGGGAGGACAGAATCGTTCGTATAACAGTATCCCTTGGTGTATCATTCGCGGCGCGTTGTTGTAACTTTTACTATTTCTCGTCTTAATATAAAAGATGCGCAAAACTTTTACATATTCGAGAAAAAAAAGAGAACTGAACTTGCGCCACAGACAGCTCTCCTCCTCTTTCCTTGGTAGTTATTATCCTTCCAAGCTAGCACGTTTGTTTTTTCTTGCCGTCTGGCACATGGTCTGCGCCCTTTAGCAACATGTACCATTTTTTAGGTTAAGTTATACTACATATATTCATGAATGAACTTGTGTTTGGAATCATCTTATTGCAGAGCTAATGTTGTCTCAACGTAGTTTGAGCCTTGCAATTCTACTCATCAATTAACATCTATTAGTTTTTGCTAAAACATGATTAGCTAATGTTGGTCTTCTAATTGGCATCCAAAACCATCTCATATATTTGCTTCCCTACGACCTAGCTGGGCGTCAAGATGCTAGTCCGTATGGCATCGATTGATACCTTGGATGTTGGCGAAGCTGGAACAGTCGGCAGTGCGATGCCCAACCTTTGCCTGAGGAGTACCTCGCCCGGCTTGGAGGCCTGTATCTGCGCCAGCGGCTGAGCTACAATCCTCCTGCTCCTACTCCTGATTGGCAGGGGCCTCATGGCTACCTGTGCATGTCTTGTTCAACTACTTCACATTTGATGGTATGTGTATTGTTATATGATGTTCCCTTGTTATTTTGGTAACACTCATCTAGGTAGATCTTCTATTTACAATTTTTCTTAATTTATTGTAATTTCAAAGAAGTGTACAGGTTAAAATGTAATTGAGAAACAAAAGACGCAGAAAAAAGCTGCTAAAATGGATCAACATTCCATTACATATAAAACACCTTTGTTTGTTGCTAGCACTTATAATAAATACATACGAAATGATTTTACGAAAGGCAAGAATTTTTCAGAATAGTAAGTATTTGCCATTGAAGATATTAGAAAATTAATCTTTTCTTCCTTTTGGTGAATCATTTATTATTTTTCTGCTCTATTAGGCCAGCTTTTGTTGTCTTTTCTGATTTTCGTTGCACATATGAGGCTCTTCGCAATTCACTAAAGCCGAGAGGCCATATTATTGATGATGTGATGTCAATTTTTGGTTAGTCATTGAATATAAGCAATAAAGCATCTACTCAAATTAGGACCAATAGGGCCAAAGATAAGTTTTTCTCCATTCTTAGAGATAAGTATTTTTTTTGCACTACTTCGACTTGTAACTGTTGCATTTAATATGTTCCGTTGTATTTATTTTACATATTAACTTTATAGAAAAAAGCCTTTTCAATGTCTTAAAATTTTTGAACCCGAGTGTATAAAATGGGAACTCCGGTGGATTCAAAATGATTATGATATTGTGAAGTCTGATCTTGTATGTTAAAACAATGATTAATTCTTGTATAATATCTTTTAAGTTTCTTATTATTCATAGTCTTAAGAAGTTTGTTATATATATATTTTTTGCAGGTGCTTTTCCAAATTTGTGATGTGGAGTATTGATTTCTTGTTGTTGTTAACTTACTACACAAGCAAATCAACTTTTTCTCATCTATCGATTCTCCGCCAGAGATACTTTCATTACTAATGTGATACATTTCTTTTTTACTTACCTTTTCTTATCTTTCATTGCTCTCATTATCTTTCATTGTTCTCACAACTTGAATGTGATGTTCACCTATGACCTAAGAAATGAATACCGAGAGAGATGGGCTGGTTTAGAGCAACCATCTTCTTATTTATAAAGCTATTACACACTCCTAATAATGCCTTAGATATTTTCTCTGAACCACTTAACTCATGGGCAAAATGGTCCAACTTGAGATCCAATAGCCATGGGCTCTTCAAGACTGCTTTGCCTCGACACAAGCTTCACAATAGCGCCACATGTCTCTTCTCGTTCCCATCGAAACAACAAACCGGGTTTTGAGGCCCAAACCACTAAAACCCTTGGAGGAGTGTATCCGCTAAGCCTCTTCCATGATCTACACGTGTCACCATCATCCTCGACCATCGAGTAACCATATCCTCCAGCACCTGCACTTGAAACTTGGTTAACCATCATCTTGACTCGATCAACACGGTCTACTCCTCTGCATGTACTCTTGCTTGTTGCATTGATGCCCTCAAGTGTCAACCATCCTGGTCAATCTTTCGACACGTCTCTATTTGACATTCTCCATGTCCATTGCCCGTCTCTGTGCTCCACGCCTACACACCAACGCAGCCAAGAGAGACATGTTGCACACGCACTCACACAATGCTTAGTTTCCAACCTCAACCAAAGCCGATCATCTCCTGACAATCACTCATCATAACTCAACATACAAGGGCACATATCAACCTTGTGTGTGCAAAGTGGAAGGAGAATATTTCATCGCAAGATAAAAAGAACTAAAAATTATAGGTTAAGTTGTTTATGCATAATGTACCTAAAGTTTTAATTCTATATATAGAACCACATTGGGTATTCTCAATATTTTAGTTTCTAATGCTGGGAAGTAAATTAGTATTAACACTCCTTTGATAATAGATTGTTTAGGACAGAGAGAGTATTCATTATATTTATTAAATGAGAGATGATGAACGGAAAAATATTAAATTTGAAGAGAGTTCTTACAAATTATATCCAGATATAAGCCGATAATCTGTGAACCTTGCAAATGGTTAACAATTCTTCATATCTCACTCGTGCAACCTTTTCAAAACAAATATTTTCTTTACCAAAACTTTATGGGTGCGATCTAGGCGCATCGCAATTAGAAGAAACCTATACTATATATAAAAGAAAAAGATATGAATATGCAGCCTCCAAGCCCTATGGCCGAAAACAATCATAGGCCTACTAACAAGTACCATTTTTGTTTTTAGAATCCTACTAACAAGTACTCCCTAATAACAATCATATGTAGTTCTTTCATGTGACTGCAGGTGCTCTCGATTTTTTTTTTTTTGTCTGTGTTCCGCACCTCGCCATCTTCCCTATCTTGCCCGAGATCGAGTTCGGCAGTGGGGACTCGCGTCTGCCTTAAAGTGTTCTAAAAAAATATCCTTAAATACTTAATCATTGCACTTTTTAATGCAACTTTCTATTTTCTTAATACACTTTATTTAGTTCTTAAACTTATCAGCATATACCTTAATGTGCACTCAAATGATGTATCCTCATATGATTTAACAATATATGATTGCTTCCTGTATTGTCTCTATTCCTGAGCTAGTTTGGATATTGGAGTTCCTGTTTTTTTTTCGTATTGTGATTTCTATTTTGTTCCAAAAATATATTGTTCTTAAGCCCCAGTTTGGATGGGTGCATGGCAATGGGGAGCAAATACATTGTGAATGTTCACATGGCAATCTTGATGAGCTACACTATGTTGTACACAACTGATCTGCTTTGATTGTCCTGCATATTAAATTTTTTTTCTTTTTATAAAACATACTTCCAAAAACTATCCAATGAGAAGAATGACTTGTTGTGAGGTTTAGGAGTGCCCTAAACGAAGCTTTTGTCAACTAGTGCGGTGATACTTTCTAGCTGTTCGGCTCATAAGATGGCTGATGTTGTTTTGTTTGTAAGAGAAAAATATTGTATTATATCTGATAAGCCGGACTGATAGTTTAATGGACGCAACTATCTTCGGGGCCTTCCCAAACTTAAAAATAAGAATTCTTAATAAAAACCTTCAAATCAGGAGCATAAGCACGAACAGGTACGGGATTACCGTTATTCGTTTGGTAGTATAGTGCAAGATTAGTCTGTGCACACGTGCCAATGTAAGAAGATGCGATCAATGCAGACATTTTCATCATTGCTCTGCTAGTATTTGCCGTGCTTATGGCAAACACTCAGTCTTTCAGAAAAAATAGAGGTTTAGCCACTAGTCTGTCTGGCTGACAACTCATGGCCAAAATGTACTCAGCTCTGATAGGCCCGATAATATAATCTCGCAATCCATGCTTAATTGAGTACCATATCATTGCACAAATCTAGGACATTTCTAAACAAATACTCAAAACATGATGTTCAAGTTACAGACACGATTACATTTGTTGACCAAAATGCTCAAAGAAAGACTTATGCATGGCAAAATACTCACGTGTGGTTCAGAAAAACACTTACACACTGGTGGCACAATTTTTTATACTACAAATAGAAGCGCACGAACATAACATGACAAAGATTCTTCGAGAAACCATATTACTACTGAGTTTATTTAAAACAGAGGCGGCGTGATGGTGGCACTTGAATCGGTGATCTTTACCCTGCAACAGCAAGCAATTATGCACCACGACCTCCGATGTTGATCAGGGTGATACGACCTCCGATGTTGATCAGGGTGATACCGAGCAGGAGCAGAGCGAACATGCCGAAGCAGAGCACCGGGTCTTCGATCTCATTGGACATTATCGTGACGGCACAGTAAGCCATGACGAGCCCCAGGACGGCGGTGTTGCGGTGCACATACGCTGCGAGAGCTCTTGCACCTTGGTACACCACCGGAGCGATGGCCTCAGGGCCGTCGGCCATGCAGACGCCGGCCACGACGAGCTTGGCGCCAATGAGGACCCCCACAAAGCATAGGAGTAAGCCGAAGCCGTAAAAATGCACGCCCCCGCTGACAGAAAGCAGCATGATGACGAGGCCAATGGTCATCGCCCTGCCACCTGGAGTATTCATCGCCGGCGGCGTGTGGTACCGTAGTCCTCTGTTCACCGAAACATTAAGAGGCAAACGAAATCATTTTCAAAGCTCGCAAGAATCATGAAACAAGGATGTCATCTGCTCGTGCAACCAGAAGGGAAGTACAGAACCGGTTAAGTTCCGGCGGCCGGAGCCAGCCGGTCGTCCGCCACGGGAGCACCGCGCCATGTTCAGACGCTAAAACCTCAGTTTTTTTTTTCCAAACAGAAATCGCCCGTTCTTTTGGTCCAAATGTGAAGTCGAAAATAAATTGGCATGTCAGGAGAAGGAACGTTACCGATCTCAGCAGTGTCCGTCCGTATCCTGAGGCCCTTCCAGTCGAAAATAAATCGCGCGATGCTGGTTGGTGATGATTCGGAGCCTGAGGCCCTTCCAAGTGTCCGTATCCTGTGGCCGCCGGTCACGGGGCCCACGGTCACTACCACTAGCACGAACCTCACGCCGGGCTGGGTGCCGCCGGGGAAGAACACGGCACTACTTGCTGCAGGAGTACCGGAGGAGGGAGGCGCAGCCGCTGGACGAGATGGCGAGAAGCTGTGAGGGGAGGTTTTATAGTGGAGAAAGAGATGACGAGATGGCGAGAAGCTGAGATGACGAGATGGCGAGAAGCTGAGAGGGGAGGTTTTATAGTAGAAAGAGATGACGAGATGGCGAGAGGCTGAGATGACGAGATGGCGAGAAGCTGAGAGGGGAGGTTTTATGTGTGCGTCGGGCTGGGCAGTGCCATGCTGATGACGACAAACGTGCCACCGCGAGGTCTCAGTATGTTTTTTTGAAAGACCCAGAAACAGACTGTTCCGTATATTAATAAGAAGAAGATTGGCCCAGGGGCCATATAAGGAAAACCCTAGAAAACCATACACCTCACGCACACAACGGAGAGAAAACGACGACCCAAAGAAGATACAACACCGGGGCTTCCGAAAGGCCAAGAAGGTCATCGTTGCCTCCCCAATAAGGTCTCAGTATGACTTCTCTAGCGTAGAATTGTTTATTCAGTTCAACGACTGGTCTTCCAATTATGCTCCACAATCCACGTCGCTAGCTAAGGGACAAACCCCTACTGGTTAGAAATTAGAATACCACTACAATGGAAGCCACTGTCATCCACCTAACCATATAACTTCACCGGCCACTTATATTTATGATCATCCACCTGATTCATATCTTAAACTAAACTATCTGCACCCGTTCACACTGACGAGAACGTGCGCCAAAACCGGGGGCACCGCTTGGACTCCGCGTGACGCTGGTGCCAGTGGGCATGAACGCGCGCGTACTTTTTTCACGGTATATAACCTCCACAGCACAACACTGAGATATCATCGCTGCGACCTCGGAGTCATGACCTTTTCCACCACTTTCTCGCGACACCGACCGACCGACGCCATGTGCCCATGTCGTCGCACTCGCATCGGCAGAGCCGCCATCACCACCCCGCCATCGTCAGATCGCTTTGTGTATTGGGATCGAGCTGCCCGCAGCACATTGACAAACACAGCAACAGTTTCTTTGTAGTCACAAAAAAACAACACTTTCTCTTTTAAACTGGAGTATATTCGAAACTGGCATGATCATTTGCAGTTGCCAGTAGCACATTTTACTTTACCCCCTGGCCCAACGCGGTTATCAGCTCATGGCCAAAATATACCTGAACTCTGATAGACCCATGGTATCTCCTAATCCATGCTTAGCTGAGTACCATTTCATTGCACAAATCCCAGACATAATAAGCAAATAGATATTCGATAAGCATGATGCTCAAGTTACAGACATGATCGTCTTTGACCACCAATCCTCAGGGTTCTGGACTTCTGGTGTATTGATCGTGCCATGTCTGCTTTAAGACTTTCTCCCTATGCGGAGTATTTCATTTCATACTTGAGCCTATTATCTGAAACGAAGGTTCCGTTCGTCAGAGCGCTTTGTGTGTTGGTTTTTGAGCTGCACGCAGCACGCCATGAGTAACTAGTGATTGGCAAACACAACTCCAAAGTCATGGCGCCAGCACGCACACGATATATGCCACATCTTTTGCTGCTTCGTTTGAGTCGCCACAACACCACCGTACCGTCTCACTCTCTCACATGCGGCGACCTGGAGCATCTTTGTCTTTTTTTTTTTTTTTTTTTTTTTTTTTTTTTGACAAGGAACCTGGAGCATCCTTGTTGTCTTGTGGCTTTTTTGCTGCGTGCGATCACAGCGGCGGCATGCCGGCATTCAAAGAAGCGGCGGATCAGTACGGTGGTGTGGGGCCTGGTGGCCTCGGAGCTTCCGATCCGACGCGCCCCTCGGAGCTTCCGATCCGACGCGCCCAGGCCTGGCTCGATCGACGGCAGTCAGAGCAGAGCACGATCGACGGCAGTCAGAGCAGAGCACCTACGTGTATTTCACTTTAATTTTCGGGTCCCACTTTCTCGTTGAGTCTTTGTGGGCGTGTCGTGTGCCCGTGCCACTCGAGTTCGCATTAACTATGAAGTAGTCTGCATCCTCTTCTCTCACGTTACGGACTTGTGGGTGTGTGAGCCGGCCCGTGCGTGCAGGCAGCCACGGTTGTGCACGCCCGGACGCGGTCAGGACACCACGCCACACCCGCGCGGCACCGGAGCACAGGCACCACGTGCAACATATTGCTGCTCTCGGGCCTCGGCCTCGTCTCCTTCAACTCGCGGGCTCACAGCCATCAAATACGTAGACCGGTATCCCAGTCACCGATCGGTCGATGGTTTACGCTGCTGATAAGCCGGTTTATATTGTTTTGCTACGAAAGAAAAATATTGTACCATAACTAATAAGCCGAGATAATAAGTTTAAGCAAACTGTGATTAGCCATCAGCATGGTGGTGTCATGCGTAATCTTGTCAACAATGGCAGCAGGCCATTGTGCTGTTAGAAAATTCTCGAATTATTAATCTATCTTTAACCTTTTCTTTTCTGGTCGTTGTGAACTAGCTAGCTGCATGCCTGAACCAAGTAGAGACTACACCCTGCTGACCTTTCGCCTCTTGTCATGGATGAGTCCATTTCATGACCTCTGTTAGCTAGGCTCTTACTGGCCCGAGTAGAAAATGGAGAATGGGAATTCGAAAGATGAGCGAGATCCATAGCAAAGTCAAAAGCCCTTGTGTTTCTAATTAATTTTCTTCTTACCGGTTGAACGATTTGACCTGAGGATGACCATGCCTACCTACACGGCGTGCAAAATCCGCCGAGCATCACGGCACACCGAAAAGAGCACGACGGGTTCGGGTTCCGAGTTCCGACTCAGCACTTCCGCGGGCGTGTCCGTCCGGGGCACCAGGCGCGTCCTGCGGTCGATCGATCGGTTGGTTGTTGGCAGCACATCGTCTCACCGCGAGCGCGTGTACCGCGCTGCCCGTGCAGGCATCTGCCCACCGGGCGTAGCGCCGTAGCACGCCAGCCGCCGGCTGACCGGTTCAGGTGGTCACGTCACCCTCTTTACTCTGAGTTGCTCGATCCTCTGACATGACGTGGGGCCCACGGGGTGACGGGCCAATCCTGGCCTCGTTTGAATGTCTCCCAAATTCCAACTTTTTTCACTCTCTCTCCATCACATCAATTTTTAGACTCATGCATGGAGGATTAAATGTAGGTAAAAAAATAACTAATTACACAGTTTGGTTACATCACGGCGAATCTTTTGAGTCCTAATTGAGACACGATTGGATAATATTTGCCAAATAAGACGAAAGCGGTACTATTCATCAGGTTGTAAAACGTTGCAATCCAAACAAGGACCTGATATCCGGCCCGCCCGGTCGTCCACCTGCCAGCAGTTCCTCACTTCCTCCCCACATGGACCATACGAGACGTCGATCGATCCAGAAGACCTGACTCTGTACGTGCGTAATTTCACTATGCGACGCGACGACGCGTCCTCCGTGCTTACCCCGGTTTGGTGCGCCAAAATTGTGCGTGACGAATCTTGTGTAGACGCTGCGCGGTCCGTGGCCGAGAGCCACGAGTGAGTTTACTTTCTCCCTCCCAGGAGTCCCGGCCTATCGCTGTCAAAGGATGTTGCCTCCCTCGTCTCCATCTCCAATGGATGAGAGTTTACTTGTTCTTTCACTGTCTAAATTGGCTTCTTCCATCATCAATCCAGGACTGTTATATGAATAAACTGTTACACTCAATTCAAGCAAGCATTAGAGAGATGCATGTTGTGATTTTGTCATGATATTCTGCCACTTTTGGAGCTTGGCATGTCTAAGCAAAAATCACACCGTACGTCGCTTCATGTCAACAGGCCTGCATGTCAAAAGTCGATACATCCATTGACCGCACTGGGAGACACATGAGACTGTTCCCAGTTTCCCATCAATTCCAGCAAACTCATCAACAACTGCGAGTAGCATGGCTCCCAACGACGCTGGGCCGGGCCTCGATGGTCCCCATGTTTTGCATGGAACGAATCGTTGTGGTGTGGGCGTGCTTGAGGCGTGCAGGCACAGGCACGGGCAGCCACTGTACAGCCCACCCACCAACCGGTGGCGCAACCACACGCCGGCCGCAGAGTCGACACGATCAGTAAACAATTCCTCTTTGTAGACCTCCCGCTGCACACTTTGGGAGCAATTAATTTGCGGGGCGAAATGCAAAAGTCGTCAAGAAAAATCTAGGATCGATCGAGGCTATATATATATATATATACAGCGGCCTTACAGGTCTCTGACTCATGATCTGCGGTGGATGCTGATTTTACCGTTTGATAATAACGACTACTGCTACTAGTAAGGTGCCAGTAATGCAGAAATAAGTGACCCACGTAGCATGGATCGGAGAAAAAAATTGCCCAGGAAAGTGCACTGCGGGAATCGCCCCGTTCGCCGACAGCCCAGACGTTTGCCGACAGCTAGGATCTGGGCTGTCGGCAAACAGGCTTTTTCCCGACAGCCCAAGTATGCTGTCGGGAAAGAAATCTTCGCCGACAGCCCCAGATCCATGGTCTGTTGGCGAAGATCGGCTGTCGGCGAAGAGCCTCTTTCCCAACCGCGAGCCTGTCGGGAAAGAAGGGGCGCGGTCAGCGGGCCGGGTCTCGGCCAAACGCCGTCGCCGTTTGCTTCGCCACTGGGACAATGCGCCTCAGCCCTGTCGGCAAAGTATCTATGCCGACAAGATACACATGTCAGGCGAAGATGTTCTTGCCGACAAAGATGTGTATGTTTGTCGGCGAAGGATGCTCTTTCGACGAAGATTTGTATTGTCGGCAAAAGAGTATTCATTTTTTTTTGAATTTTGACTTCAAAATTTTTTTGTTGCATTGATACATTGTTTACAAGCACATGTTTGAATTTGGGCCCTTTTGGCAACATTTAGCTATATTTCGTTAATTTTTTTCCGTCACTTGAATTTTTCGGCATTATCCAAATTTGAACTGCAGGTGCATGAAATAATAAAACTTTGGCCTTCGAAACATGATATTCATGGTGGGGAGTGTGTTTTAAGGCCGTGTCCCAAATCTCACCCAAAAGTTCCAAGTCCTTGTCCACGTAACACGACTTAGTCCGGGAGTGGTAAAAGTGTTTTTTAATTATATAAAATCCAAACGAAAGTCGAAAAATCACGAAACTTGTCGGTGTCGTGTTATCGCATGTGGAGGCTATGAAAAAAATTTGAAAAAGTTTGGAGCAAGTTGCGGCGTCGGATGCTCAAAACTCGGACATCTCCACATGCGATCACATGAAGATGTGCAGGTTTTGAGTATCCGACGCCGCAACTTGCTCCAAAATTTTTTAAAATTTTTTCATTGCCTCCACATGCGATAACACGACACCCCGACAAGTTTCGTGATTTTTCGACTTCGTTTGGATTTTATATAATTAAAAAACACTTGTACCACTCATGGAGGGTCGTGTTACGTGGACAAGGACTTCGAAATTTTGGGTTAGATTTGGGACACGGCCTTAAAACACACTCCCTAACATGAATATCATTTTTCGAAGGCCAAAGGTTCATTATTTCATGCACTCAGCTCAAACTTGAATAATGCGGGAAAATTCAAGTGAGGGAAAAATTAACGAAATATAGCTAAATAACTCAAAACATCCCCAAGTTTTGAATTTGAGATTTAATTATAGTAGGAAGGACCCAGAAAAAAATTGGATAGAAAAAACAAAAAATTGAAAACTTTCTTAGCGTGTTCGCCGACAGGGTTTTAGACAGAGCTGTCGGCGAAGGGGTTCTATAAAAAAAAAGGAAAATTTCTTTTGCCGACGGCAATGGGCCGGGCTGTCGACAAAGAGGCCCAAAATTAAAAAAAAAGGCCCGGCCCATCTTAACCCTAACCTGTCCCCATCCCCATTCCCATCTCCCATCCAAATAAGCGACCCGACCCGCGCCGCAATCGCCGCTCACGCCACCTCCGCTCGCCCGCTCGCCGCCCTCCCCGCCCGCCGCTACTCCCGCGCCGCCTCCCGCCCCGCCCGATCCCCGCCTTGGCCCGCCCCGTCTATTCGTGAAGGGGAGAAGGAGGAGGAGGGGAAGAGGAGAAGGAGGAGCCGGCCCCGGCCCAGCTGAAGGCCGCCCGCCCTGGGGCCACCGCGCCACCTCGCCATCCGCCGCCGCGGAGGGCCGCCGGCGGCGAGAGGGCCGCCGCCACCTCTCGAGGCGCCGGCGGCCGCAGGGCGCCGCCGCGGTTGTCCCCGCGAGAGGAGAAGAAAAAGGAGAAGGGAGGAGGAGAGGGAAGAAGAAGAAGGGAGAAAGAGGAGGAGGAAGAAGAAGGGAGGAAGAAGAAGAAGAAAAAGAAGAAGGGAGGAGGAGGAAGAGAAGGCAAAGGAAAGGAGGAAGAAGAAGAAGGGAGAAAGAGGAGGAAGAAGAAGGAGAAGGGAGGAAGAAGAAGAAGGAGAAGAGAGGAGGAGAAGGAGAAGGGAGGAAGAAGAAGAAGGAGAAGAGAGGAGGAGAAGGAGGAGGCCGTTCTTTGCCGTTCGTCCACGCTGTCCATCGAAGTTCGTCCCCGTGTGTCGCCGGAGGAGAAGGTAAAGCTCTAGGGTTGTCGGCCATCGTGCCATATCTGTGTTGACGGCCTTCGTGCCGGTTATGTGGATGTGTGGGCCATCGTGACCCAAATGTGGACGTCGGCCTTTGAGCCGACGTTTTTTCTTGCAGGTTTTGGGAACCTCCCCGTACAGTGCATATCTGCAACGGTGTCTCTTTCGGATTGTCCACGTTTTTTGGACAGCCCGAGGATGCGTAGATGGGTTAGCTTCCATGTTCCACCCCGTCCGAGTCGGAGTTTCGGCCCCCTCCCGTTGTTCTCCGTATGCACACTCTCCCGGTCGGGACGTGTATCGGGAGAACAAATGGGAGGTGCCGCCGCGAAATTCCGTCCTGACGGCGGAGCATGGAAGCTAACCTCATCTACGCATCCTCAAAGGGGATTAGGACCTATCCTTTACCTATTAGATGGTAGGAACGCCTTGTAGATGCGATGCTGGTTTTATTGCTCGCTCACATTGGCGCATGTCGAGGATGGCCGACCATGAGTGGATGTACACCGGCCGGGAAAGGGCTGTGAGGACCTCCGAATGGGTTAGGGGGACCCGCCGCTTTCCCGGGAGCAGCATTTGACCGAGCCGCTAGAGGGTCGATTCGGATGCCGTGTCCCCGCAAAGAAATGTAAGAACAAGAAATGGAGAGGCAGCGTATGGTTATGGAAGATCTTTTCAAGAATGGATTCGTTCGAAACTATATGCTTATTTGGGTCCACCATGGTGAACGCGATCGTATTAGGGAGGAGGTGGTGAGACCCCGGCGTCGAGGAGTATGATGCAGATGCCGGGATGGCAGACATGATGGAAGACTTCCAGGAAGGGCGGTTCGCTCAAGGAATGGAGGTGGAGGAGGATCCAGAGGAAACCGCAAAGGCGTTCTACACCATGATGGAGTCGGCACAGAAGCCCCTTCACGAGAAGACAAGGGTTTCGCAGCTGGATGCCATTTCACAACTAATAGCGTTGAAGTCGCAGCTGGGCATTAGTCGAGACGGCTTCAATCTCGTGTTGACAAGTTGTTGGCAACCGCTCCGAAGGACCACATCCTGCCGAAGAACACGTACGAGTCACAGAGGCTCCTTCGTGCCCTTAAGATGCCGTACGAGCCGATCCAAGCTTGTCCAAATGGGTGCGTCCCCGTTCGGGGACGACCACGAGGACGCAAGACACCGTCCAAAGTGCAAAGCCTCTAGGTTTGTGGAGGTAGAAGGCGTTGATGGCACCAAGAGACAGTCCAAGATCCCGAGATGGTCATACGGCACCTTCCTTTCACACATAGGCTCCAACGGGCTGTTTATGACGATGAGGAGACCGCAAAAATGATGACATGGCACAAGAACGGCAAAAGGTACACTAACAAGATGGTACACCCAGCGGATGGTGATGCATGGAAGCACTTCGATAACATGAATCCTGAAAAGGCTCTGGAGGCTCGGAATGTACGCGTAGCGCTGGCAACAGATGGGTTCAACCCGTTTGGAATGATGGCGGCCCCGTACACTTGTTGGCCCGTGTTCGTGATCCCCCTCAATCTTCCCCCCCGGCGTCATGTTTGAACCCGGAACGTGTTCTTGACGCCGATAATACCCGACACCGGGCAACAATATGGGTGTGTTCATGCAGCCAGTGTGGGATGAATTGCAACATGCTTGGGAAGAGGGGGTGCTGACGTACGATCGAGCTACAAAGACGAACTTCACAATGCATGTGTGGTACTAGTATTCATTGCACGACTTCTTGGTGTATGGCTTGTTCAGCGCGTGGTGTGTTCACGGGAAGTTCCCTTGCCCAACTTGCAAGACAGATGTGATGTTCACCTGGCTGGCCAAGGGTGGCAAGTATTCTTCTTTTGACAAACATCGGCAATTCCTGCCCGAGCACCATGAATTGAGATGAGATGAAAAGGACTTCACGAAAGGTGTTCAAGTCACCGACCCCATTCCTGAGGCTAGGAGCCCCACCGCTATCCTTGCCGAGTTACAGGCTCTCCAAATTGATGAAGAGAACGGTGGTTTTATTGGATATGGTACCACCCACATGTGGACTCATATATCGGGCTTGCATAGGCTACCGTACTTCAAGCACCTTCTTCTTCCACACAACATCGATGTAATGCACACCGAAAAGAATGTCACCGAGGCACTCTGGGCAACACTCATGGACATTGGTAAGAAGTCAAAGGACAATGTTAAGGCTAGACTGAACATTGAAACGATTTGTGATAGACCAAAGCTTGTGATGAAGACCCCTGCGCCAGGCAAGAGATGGAAAAGGGGCCCGGCCGATTACGTCCTGAAAAGGCCAGATAGGAAGGAAATACTGCAGTGGATCAAGATGCTGCGGTTCCCTGATGGGTATGCGGCGAATCTGAGTAGAGGAGTGAACGTGGACACTATGAAAGTGTTAGGGATGAAGAGTCACGACTTCCACATATGGATTCAGCGGATCCTTCCCGCGATGACCCGGGGATACCTCCCCGAGCCAGTGTGGCGCGTCCTGGCAGAGTTGAGCTTTTTCTTCCGCCAGCTTTGTGCCAAGCAGTTATCTCGGGACGTTTGTCTTGAACTGGAGAAGGCTGCACCTCTGTTGCTCTGCAAGTTGGAGATGATATTTTCACCCGGCTTCTTCCTATCGATGCAGCATCTGATTTTGCACCTACCCCGCGAGGCACGGCTCGGGGGTCCCGTGCAGGCCCGTTGGTGCTATCCAATCGAGAGGTGTCTAAAGCTTCTTCGGAAAAAGTGTAGAAATAAAGCCAAAATTGAGGCTTTCGTGGCGGAGGCATTCGTTCTGGAGGAGGTGTCGACATTCACACAGGCGTACTATACCGAGGCACTTCGCAGACCGCAAGATCCAACCCCTCGTTACAACGTCGAGGAGAACTCATCGAACCTCAGCCTTTTCAAAGGGGATCTCGGAAAAGGAAGCGCAGGTGCCAACAAGGACTTGACCCATGAGGAGTGGATCACTATCATGATGTACTTGTTATTGAACCTTGATGAGTGCATGGATTATCAGAAGTAAGTTCTCAGTCTCCTTGTTTTATACGCCGTCACTATATCCTCCACCTATCGATTCGACCCGCCTGTCTCTTGTTTTTCAGGGAATTCATTAATATTCACTGGAGCGGCAATACTGATCCTACCTCGCAACAAGAGGACCATCTTCTTAGACATGGCAAGCCCAACTTTATTTCCTGGTTCTGTTCAAAGGTACCATCCAAGTAACCTCGTTCCGACTTTGCGATTCCACTTTGCTCCTAGGAGCGAGTAATTTAACGATCGAACCGTCCTAACCCTGCAGGCCACGACGGATCCGGAAATGTGTGATGAATTGAGAGAGGTGGGCCTTGGCTTCAACCGTAAGGTCAAGTCATTCACCGTTTATGATGTGAATGGCTATCGCTTCGCACTAGAAGCTACGAGAGAGCCGGCCCCAACAAAAAACCACGTGCGGCGGAGTTCGTACGCCGGCAATGATACCAAGGACTATTATGGCATAGTCGAAGAGATATACGAGCTCCAATTCAAGGGTGGCAGTTCTTTGAAGCCAGTGGTATTCAAATGCCATTGGTTCGATCCTGATGTCACGAGAGAAGACCTTAAGATTGGGCTAACTGAAATTCGACAGGATTCCAAATATAATAGAGACGATGTCTATATTGTGGCTAACCGAGATGCCACACAAGTTTATTACCTCCCATGGGTGTGCCAAAAAGACCCAAGGCTTGCGGGTTGGAGCCTTGTGCACATGGTATCGCCGCGCAGTAAAGCGCCTGTCCCAAACGATGAAGATTACAACTTTGACCCAACGACAGATGAGTTCTATCAACCTGAGGGGCTAGAAGGGAGTTTCGAGATAGACATTTCTGTGCTAATGAGCATGGAAGAAGACAACGACATCGATGAGGACGAGGGTGATGACGTGCTGGATGCTAAGGACTTACAACTCCTTGAGTGATGGCAGAGGAAGCGCGATGGAGTTGTTTTGGACGATGACGATGACGATGATGATGGCGATGGAGATGATGAGGACGATTGAGAGCTCGACAATATTGATAGTGATGACGAGGAAAGTGGTGACGACGTCGCACCGGTCGTATTGCCATACGCGGAGATAATGTCGCCTCCACGTAATACTATATTTTTATTATTATCACCTTGCAATTATGTTTCTTTATTTACAACTACTTTTCATTTATTTATACTAACTATTTTAATCATCTTTGTCATTGCAGGCACTCGACAAAATGCCAGGCGGAAGGCCGAAACGGAGCTACCGCTCGCTCTACGGCGTTCCCGACGCCGGCCACCGGGAGGAGCGGGGACGTGGAGGAGCCGGCCGGTAGGGAGGAGCCCTCCGGCGCGTCTCCGGTCGATGACGAGGCTGGAGTTCGAGACATTGACGACGACGACGACGACCGGGGACGGCGGCGGCGGCGGCGACGACGACGACGGGGGCCACTGCGACGGGGGCGACGGGGGGACTTCCTCAGGTTCGAGGAAGCTCTTCGAGCGCGGGCCCTCGACGCTCCCTAGCCGAAAGCCGCTCCCCCACCATCTCAAGGTGATTTCACCCGTCGGCGACAAGTAAGTAAACTACTTTGTTCACATTGTTCATATGGCATGTTGGAAACCGAACTGCAGACTAACAATTGTTGTTAATGACTCATGCAGGAGCTGGGTGTTTCCCAACGGGGCAAGAGGTTCACGCCATGTCAATGGCATCCTCTCCCTACTGATTAGGGAGTACTACCCTGGCATGGTCACCATCGAAGGTGTTCGGCAGCCGCCCATGCAGTGGGACCACTTCCACCTGCACACCATCCCCGTCCCTGAGCCCGAAGGCTGCGATCATGCTGGTTCACCTGCACGAGAGCCACTTGCGGCGAAGATCAAGAGGGAGTTTTGGGTGAGTGTTTTCATCACAACGCATTTCTCAATACTACACATTCGTTGGACGTTCTTCAAACAATGAAATGATACATGATGTCTGCATGCAGGGGTACTTCAAGTGCGCGGATGGGAAGCAGGACAGGGCGGAGATCGTGCTGGAGAACGCCTGCCACTCACGTCTCAAGGACTTGTACCACGAGGCGCATCCAAAGGCGTCATCAACCACTACCGCAACGTGCTTGGCGAGGCGATCGATAAGAAGCGAGTCGGGGGAGGAGATCGTCTTTGGAGAGGGAGACCGACCTCACCGAGGAGGAGTACTTGCGGTAATTAAGCAGGAAACATTCGTTCTTATTTCTTCCGTGAAACATTCAATTCATCTTCTAACATGTCAAATACTTGATGTTTCTTAGTGGATACCGGGGTGGTGCGACAAGGACCCGTAATGCTGGGAGGAGATTGTGCGCTACTGGAGATCGGACAAGGCGTACGAGGTGAAAAACGAGCGTCGGGAGCGCCGGCTCAAGAATGCGGGGGTAGCACACCACCAAGGGAACCGGTCCCTCCCGCAGTTCATGGACGCATGGGTATGCTCCTTTTGATCTATTTACTGTAGCGCTCAATCTATTTACCTCTAACCATGTTTGTATTTTCATCGCAGAGGGAGTCCCATGGTGGGGAGGAGATCAACGAGGTGGTGGGGTACGCCCTTTCTCACAAGGGCAAAGCGTCGGACCCGGACAACAGGTTCGACCCGGAGGACGGGCCAGACGCGTACACCAACGCGAATGTCCACCCCAAGCTCGTCGAGTACAGCGCCGCGTTTCGCCAGCGCCATGGGAACGAGAAGGACCCCGCCACAGAGCCCCTGGACCCAGAGCCCATGAAGAGGTTGGGAGGAGGGAAGCAGCACGGCTCCTACTGGATGGCCAACAGCGCCATCGACCCGACCACTACTCCCACGCCGAGGGAGATTCGAAGAGCCAGCTCCAGTAGCTCCTCCGGCATCCCCATAGCGCCCCGACAGCCGAGCGCCGTCCAGATGTACACGTAGATGGAGGTAAGTGCGGTTCCATTCATCGTTCACTCGTTTCACAAACGATCCACCTTGGCTTCACATACCATCAACCATTGCGGGTGTAATATTGTAGGCTAGGTTCGCAGAGCTGCAGGCCCACCAGGAGGCCCAGGACACGGCCCACCAGCAGCAGCTGGTGGCGGTGGAGGCGGCCCACCGGCGGCACACTGCGGCGACCGACGCGGCACCACCGGCGTCGGATGGCGGACTGGCCCGCTTCCTCCGGTCCCGCAAGACGGGCACGCAGGAGCTTCCTCCTCGCTCTTTGCTCCACCACCCGGTCAGTGCCTGCTCCTGTTCACGGTCCGGTGAGTATATATATTGCCTTAATCTTTAGCTTGTGCGGCCATCCCGCAGTACTATACTAATTACCTCACTTGTCCTTTGTGCGAGACTCCGTCGGCGGGTTCGAACCCGACTCCGGTGCCGCCCTCCACAAAGACGGGCGCGGGGTACCCGACCTACCCCACCTACCCCACGCAGCCGTACACGTGGGCTCCTCCTCCATAGTCGCAGGGCTACTCCTCGTGGCCGGGGGCGCAGACGCAGCAGGGTTCTCGCCCAGGATTATGGCACTACGAGGCGGCGCCGTCAGGGTGGAGTCAGCCACAGGCACAGCCAGGGGGTCTTCGTGGGAGCAAGGTGGGGGCGATGGGACCCCTGGGGACGGCGCCACGAGCTAGGTACCTTTGCCTCCCTCCTCTGGACTAGTAGCGATGCATGTGGACTTGTATGTTGGACTTGTTGGACATGTTGGACTTGTTGGACATGTATGTTGGACATCGTAGTGTATTTGGACATGTATGCACTCGTTTCGTGACGTTATGTGTATTTTGGACATCTATCGATGGATTCGGCGAATGTTGATGTGTGGATTCATGTTGAGATCGAATCCGATGATGAAATGCGGTTTATATGCTATATTGTTGTTATAAATATGATCTGTGGTATATGTATGCTATAAATGTGGTTCGAATGCAAGAAAACAGCAAAAAGAAAAGGAAAAAAAATTCCCAGCTTTGCCGACAGCATGGGTCATAGCTGTCGGCAAAGCTGGGATTCGACCCACAAAAATCCGTTCTTATTTGCCGACAGCTTGTCTTTGCCGACGGCTATGGCCGAGGCTTCACCGATCGGCCATAGCCGTTCGGCAAAGACATCGCCGACGGAATCGACGGCCGTCGGCAAAGAGTTCGCCGACGGGAATCGGGCTGTCGACGAAGCCTTCACCGACAACCACCACGGTCTTGTCGGTGAAGCGAACAGCAGCCGAGTTGACGCGTCAGTTCCTTCGCCGAAACGTAACACGTGGCTGTCGGCCCAACCGACGCCGACCGCGCCGTGTTCTGTCCGGGAAATAGGTCTTTGCCAACAGGATTTTCGCCGACAGGAACAGAGAAACCCTGTCGGGAAACCTTTTGCCGACAGGATGAGAGGCTTCGCCGACAGCTTCAAGCTGTCGGCGAAGCGCGCGATCCCAGTAGTGGTGACAGCCTCTATAGGGTCGTCGTCGTCATCGTCACAGCAGCAGTGCTGTCTTGTTCTACACTTTAGGCCAAGGCCATCAGGTCACAGCTTGGCCTGGGTTACATACTTACATCGCGGGTCACTTGAGCAGTTGACCCCTGCTCTGCTCTCCTACGGCATTCGGGTAATCTATTTACGCGCCAGCGCGGCAGAGCCACCAATATACGGCGTCCGGCCCGACCGGCCGACTGCGGGTGTGCGCTAGCTACAGTACATCATGAAAAGCAGATGAAACGAACGTGTCTTGTCGACGTGCCCGACTCTCGTCGCCTGTCTGACTTGGCACGTGCCGTGCAGACGTGCACGGTGGGCTCCAAGCCTCCGACCTAGAGTCCGCCACGCCTGGCTGGTGCGCCCCATGTGATGTTTTGCTTCCCGGTAATGCTACTTATCATACGTCCTAACCATCGGACGCCGTGGCGGGCCTCAACTGGGCCGGCGTGCCGCATGTTGACGGTCGTTAAGTGTCAATTTTTACCGTCAACTAGACATGAAAAAGGACCTAAATATAATTACCATCTAGATATAGGGCTTACACTAATGGAATTCCACGAGTTTTGGTGAATGTCATTTTGCGGGGTGTCGGTGAAAATACCCAAGGAAGGCCCACATGTCAGGTTTACATAGAGATAATCGGGAACCGGTGAAAATTCTGTAATCTGGAAGGTTCGAGAAGGCTCTGGACCAAACGGGAGCCCGAACGGGCTCGGTGGAGAGTCGGCCGACTCCCTTCCTTGGTCGGCCGACTCACCAGTTCAACCAATCAGCGTCAGCCTCGCGGATCCCTGTTCCACCGCCTTTGAGGATGAATAATAATCGTCCGTTTAGGTCGGTTTGATCCGAGGGCTGCGGTGCATCCTAGGGGCTATATAAGCGGGGCCCCGGCCCCCGGAGGAGGCATCCCATGAAACCCTAATTCATTATTTCGAGAGGATCGGTGAGAGGGTCCCTTGAATGGATCTCCTCCCTAGAGCCTAGCATTCAAGATAGATAGAGAGAGTATAGGGTGGAGGTAGAGTTGGAGGAAGCCCGGCATGTCGGTGTCTCCTCTCCGGTTGTACTGCGGGATCAAGTCTCCTAACCCGAGGCTTGGTTCTAGGATCATTCTGCAATTCAACTTCTAATACTAGTAAGTTCTTGTTATTATTGCTCTTTGGTTTACGAGTTTACTTTATTCGCTTCCGGTTGGGAATAGAGTAATCGTTCATAGCGTAGGCGTGGTGCTTGGGCTAGGTTCACTCGTAGATGCTCCCTATCCGCCGGAACCGTGGTAGTATCGGGGGAGATGACCGGTCCTTTGTTACCTTTGTAATCCACTTCCCGTCGGTAGGTAAGGTAGGTCCAAAAGTGCTAGGTTAAGCATCCTCTGTGGTGTCTTTTCTTAGGTGCTCCCATAGAGTAGTAGTTGCAAAGCTTGCCATAGGTTGGAAGGAGACTGTGGTAGTAATCCTCTCTATATCGCTCATTACCTTGTCTCGTAGCTCGGGGGTTAAGTATAGACTTGGGTTAGTCGGATGCACGTTTTCTCCTAGCGGATAAATAAATAACGATACTCGGAATATCTCCGGGTGAAGTGCTCACCGATATCCGTGCGCTTTGCGGATTATTTCTCTTTGATTCTTTCATGTGCGTATCTAGTATCAACAAGCATTTAAAGCGCCGTTGCTTGGGGAGAAAGACGGTCTGCGAGATAACCTAAGTCGCTTAACCATGTATTGTTCTTTTATCTTTTTTTTTCTTGTTTTCTTTTGCATTTTATTTTCTATCGTTATAGATAACCCAAATTCCACGCCTATCCACCACTATCTTGCACCCATGAGCACATGCTTAGAGCCTCTAGAACCCATGATTTTCACATCTAGCTATGAGCTACACCAATGCGTGGTTGCAATAGGTCAAAGCCAACCCTTTTCTACAGCTAGAGTCCTATCTTCTAATCAAGAGGGTATTGTACCCAAGGTCCTATCTTCTAACCATGGAGAAGGTAATGAACCCAAAGTCCTATCTTCGATCAAGTAGGTAATGAACTTTTTGCTACACTTAGGGAATCTTTTAATCTTCCTATAAATTTAGGTCTAGACCTAGCCTTACAAGACCATGTTATTCTTCAACATCTTATTACGGGTCTTGATAATATCACCTTTGGAGGAGTTTTCCTTTCTTTACCCTTTAGTGAAGTGAGGTTTGTCCTTACTATTAATGGACATACTCCTTGCACTAGACTTCATGATAACATCCTAGAGGTAGAGAAGAAATCATCCCCAAACAAGAAGAGGAAGTTTCCATAGCCACTTTGCAAACATTCCAATCCCATGATTTGGCTTTCCATCCCAAACCAATAGTATTCCGAAGTCCCCTAAGGGAAGAAGTAATTCTACCCTTAGAAATTCTTTTTTATGACAATTTTGGGAGGAGCGTAAACTTCCCGCTTCACAAGAGATCTTTTAGTGCATGCATTATAAATCTTCTCAGGAAGAGATCTCTTAGAAAGCGTCTCACACTCAATCCCTTTGAAGGACGTTTAGAAAGACTCAAGGATGGCATGTCAAGTAATGCCATAGAAGGAGAGCGAAGCCATCTAGAATCCACTCTTATCTTCTCCCCTTCTATGCCCACATCAAATATAGAATACGAACCTATCTTTAAACCCATCCTTGACCCCTATAACTCATTCTATGCTCTTTCTCCCAAACCACCCGATGATCCTAGAAATACATCTAGATATCTCATGCATAGGAATCATCAAGACCATATAGAGGATTGCAAAGACCAACATCCATGGCTAGAGAGCATTAAAAACATATGTGCTATTGCCACTGAATGGATGGATACGGCCTTAGATGAGATCATTTCGAAAGACGATCCAGGGGGAGTTTTGGACATTTATGTCGAGTCACCCTTGGAAGTAGAAGATGATGGAGGCTTCAATGAGCAAAGTAGTTACTTCTTAAACACCCCATCAAGACCTTGCTCATATGAAAAATCTCCTGATTCACTTAGTCTCTCCAACATTACCACACACGAGATCTTCAACCCTATCATGCTCCTTGTTTCTAAAGACATTGAAAGGGTGGTTGTAGATGCATATGTTTTCTATAAACATTACAGATCTCGTTGTGTTGAATCTTGAGATGGTATACATAGGCTGGTGTTGGAGGGGGAACCACTTCACCAATTCACATCTTGAAGGTTTCCCAAGGACAAGCTTATTGTCCTAAAACAAGCACTGTTCGGACCATGACATGAGTGTTCACCTTTTCTATTACGCTGCCCTTGATAATTGAGCATAGAATTATAATTATGAAAATATTCCTTCGGGTATTCTTGTCACTAACCTTTCCAGGTCTAGAACAAAGAGATTGAAGGGATGACAAATGCAAGGTATGTCCAAACAATCATTATGCAACATTGAATTGCATTCATCCAATCTTGATTTATGAAAGTCAAGCTTGGGGGATTTACTTCCATAAATAGATTCCTTGCCATGTTGCTACATTATTTTGGTTGTTCCTACCTTTGGCATGACTCAATTTTCTAAGCATTAATCATGCTCTGCCATCATTGTTTGAGTAAATCTCTATAGTGCTTTCATGTTACCTTTGTCTACCTTAGTAAGTGTTGGTTTAGAAGTACGCACATGCTTCTATTGGCTTTTAAATTAAGCGTGGTGCTTAGGTTAAATAGCCTTCCTTAATCGATTAGACATGGAGTCTAGTTTGGTTATTGAACTAAAAACTGCTGTAGTAGACATTGGTATATTTTGTTGGACTAACCCCGCAAAAAACTTCCAAATCCAAATTGGGAAAGTCCCGAGATGAACTCACATCGAGAGATGAAGCAAGGCATATGATGGACTCCAACAACTTCGCATAGAAGACATAGCTCATTCATCGTCCAAGAAAGAGTTGAAAGAATTTATGGCCTGCCTATTCATGATGAACCTGTCAAATCACCACTTCAGTTATGGAACAAAAGAGACAAGAGTGCCACAAGAAGGATCTAGATCAATAGCACTCATCGAGAGGAAGTGGATGAACAAGGCGACAAACTATGAGCAACCTTGAAGACATCATAGTATTGAGCCCAAAACTCGAGCTAGGACACCAATGAGAAGCTGGGAGAAACTCACCTCATTTTGGTCAATCAAAGACCTGCTCTTATTATTCTTGAAGACACCATCTTGCACGTCGGCAGTAAGGACAAGCATGTCATGATAGCATGCATCCTTGTGTCAACCAATCACCATCAAGGGTTGACTACCGACCAAGCCCAAGAAGACCATGAACAACTACATTTGCAAGATGATGTCCCTAGGTCATTTGGAGATGAAGCCTGCATACAAATATTAATGAAGTCCCTTCCTTGATCATCAAGGCAGATAGCATATCATTAACCACAACTCTTCGCCATGCTGCTAGAAGACAAAGACCATCAAGGAAGAACTCGAGTCTACATCTCCAATGAACATCAATTAGTCAACCAAAACTCAACAAAAATCAAGAATGGTTGACAAAGAAGATCATGCAACTTCTGCACCCTCATATCCTGGATTGGGCAGTCCAAAGAAAAGCAGAATGCAAAGGAGAGATCTTTGCTCAATGGACCTAGAATCAAGATCCCTCTCCGACATATTTCGGAATAAAGGACGGACAATGTCTAAAGAACATGGAGTTACAACACACTTCGAGGGATGATTCAACACACACACTTGGCTTCCAATGATGAGCAACGACAAGCTTGGGGGAGGAAGGCCGCCGACACCTCTAATGATGATCCAAGAACACTCTTCCTCTTCTCAAGCCCTCGTCGCTCTAGCACGCCGGTTTGCAATCCCTCCATTCGCAATTACTTCCTCTCTATAAGTTGGTTGTTTTCTATAGATGTCATACACACAAATCAAACTTAAGACATAGTAAAATCAATCTTTAAGAGAAGAAGTAATGTTGACAATGTTCTATGCTAATTAAAATTTTCAACCCAATCTTTTCGTAGCATAGAATATGACCTTTAGCTTAATGACATCTCTACCCTTGTTATTATTTGTATATTCCTTCGGGTATGTGTTGTCCACTAATCCTCTACGGAGAAGAAACAATAAGTAGAGCACAAGGTCAAGGGAGAGGCCCACTAGAAGCATCTACTCTTCATCCCGGGGTGCTCCAGGTGATAAAGTTCGAACCCGCAACATGCACACTAAACAAGATGCTACTAGCATCACAATTAAAGGTTCACTTCAAACCGTTGGAGAAGGAAAGAACATGGATGACCCCTTCCTCAAGAGATATCAACTCAAGAGGTGCAGTTCTCAAGGTCTCTACCTTTGAGATCAAATGATGACGAGAATGAGTGAACATGACAAGAAGTCCTATTCGTAGGGCTTAAAACACCGAACCCTTGCCAAGGAGGTAACTTGGTAGTTATCCATATTTCCCATTTTAGCATTCCATAAGTTTTTCCATTAGCATATTTACTTTCTACATAATCAGTTCTTGTTGCATATTTGCTTTGCTATATCTACATTAGAAAAGAAAATAATTTTGTCTCGCATTGCATCTAGAAAATTCTAAGCCCCATGCGAATAATTTTGTGGTGCGACAGCCCATAAAGATATCCACCGTGGTGGCATAAAAATAAGTTTTCATCTTGGTTGCATTTTTACTCGCCGCATATCATAAATATAAAATTATAAAAATATTAAGATCCCGCTGAAAAGATTTATGTGTTAAGAAAGTTCTAGACATCCAAGGCTTAGAGGTTTATCACTAACGCTTAATCAATTCCACAAGCTTTGCTTTGTCTATTTGAGCCTCACTGCAGAATTTAAAGGATCAAGAAGAGCTAACAGCAACGGGACGTCCCGTCCCTTGTCGGAGTGCTTTGTCTTCAACGATCGCGTCTTTGTCTCTACGATCATTATCCCGACACTCCGGGAGAGGGGCGTGCCTTCACCGCCACTCGGCAACACCAACAGAGACTACGTCAACATCCAGCTTGGGGGGAGAGCACCCCCTTGTATCCAGCTAAGTATCACTAGCTTATCTATCTATCTATCTATCTATTTGTTAAGTTTGCAAAATAAAATAGAGGAGAGTATGTGAAAAGTCTCGCTGCTAAAATAAACCCTACGAGAATAAGCTCTTATATGGAAATGATGAATAGTTGCTCGCGTAATTCCTTTCAAGTACCTAGTTTTCAACCTTGCACTCTCCCGAGTTTTGGACACAACTTGTTTAGATTTAAGATTTACTCCGAACCCGAAACTTGTGGGTAGCGAATGCTTGATCTAAGTCTAGATAGTTGACGGATATGATATGGGAAAGTTTTGAGCTGTTTGTCCATCTTGTTCCTAGAGATACTAGAGTTACGGAGAATTTATTTGAAAATATTAAATTTTTGCATGATGAGTTCCTGTATGACAAGAGTTCAAAATTCCTACCACAGTCATACATTCATGCTTGCTAGATTAGGAAAACCCATCTATTTGTATAGATCATATTGTAGGCTTGAGTGTAGTCTTTATAGGCATTGAGTGTGGTTATCTTTGTGGACCCATAAGGAACCAAATGCGGTTAAAGTCAATACTATGTGCTCTCCATCCATTGATCTATGCTACTTCGTCCTCGAAGCATGCACCCATTTTATAAATACTACATTCATTCGTGCTACTTAAATCCCTAGAAGTACCACCTACATATAGATCCACATCCACCACATATTGTGCTATCTCTACCCCGAGATACGCACCTATGCTTACTCCTACCTTGGGAGTACGCATTCCCCTACATATTGTGCTGTCTCTACCCTGGAGATACGCGCTTATGCTGCTCCTACCCTGGGAGTACGCATCCATCCATCCATCCATCCATTCATTCGTCCATCCACATATATATATATATGCCACTCATTTCACTTCATCCAGAAAAGGTTCTACTCCTATCCTGGGAGTGAACATCTAGAAATAATCATCGCCGTTCCAATTGCCTACATAAAAGCTCCAGTCATTATCATTTCAAGTTATACACTCCCCGTTGCTAAAGTTTCGTTTTCAGAGGATTGGTTGCTCTAAAAAAAAAAAGAAGAGAGAGAGAAAAAAAAGAAAAAAAAAAGAAAAAAAAAAAAAAGAAGAGAAAGAAAGAAAGAAAGAAAGAGTAGCCAAGTCCTTCCTTTCAAGAAGTTTCAAGGTTTCCGAATAAAGGGAGTCATGTTATCCCCAAAGGAGCAAGTGTAGAAGTAGATGTTCACCAAGTGATCACCCTTCATAATCATTTCCTTATCATCATCATCTTATTATTCATCCCATTTCCTCATTCACATGCACATATGACTTTATTATTTTAGTTCCTATTGGATCCATGGTATAACTGTGCAATATATGCAAGTGAGTTTGAGTGTCTCCCCACCTATGAGCTCCACATAAGCCTATTAGAAAGTAGGGTGAGAGAGAGAAGGCTCTTTCCACTATGCCTTAATTCCAAAAATACCACATATTCTCGAGAGTAGAGAAGGCATACACTACTCATGCCTTGGAAAGGATCCGGAAATACCACAAATGAGAGACTAGAAAGGGTCATACAAGGAAACTCGAGTTTTATTTGAAAATCTTGCAAAAACTCCGGAATGATAGTTGATCAAAGAGCGAGAAACATAGCGCTCGACTTGACCGTTCTGTCTTTCAACCGGTCAAGACCCAAGTAACGGCTACAAGCCCCATGATGAAAGGTAATATGAGTAAGTTTTGAGTCGAATAGTTCACTCTAATTCGGAGGAGAGTTCTTGTTTGAACGCATGTGTACTTTTGAGGCGTGAAAGCATTGTAGCAACTCCCGATCCATCATCGAGTTTATCTTTGCTCAGGGGACGAGCAAAAGGTAAGCTTGGGGGAGTTGTTGACGGTCGTTAAGTGTCAATTTTTACCGTCAACTAGACATGAAAAAGGACCTAAATATAATTACCATCTAGATATAGGGCTTACACTAATGGAATTCCACGAGTTTTGGTGAATGTCTCGTTTCTCGGGGTGCCACCAAAATACCCAAGGAAGGCCCACATGTCAGGTTTACATAGAGATAATCGGGAACCGGTGAAAATTCTGTAATCTGGAAGGTTCGAGAAGGCTCTGGACCAAACGGGAGCCCGAACGGGCTCGGTGGAGAGTCGGCCGACTCCCTTCCTTGGTCGGCCGACTCACCAGTTCAACCAATCAGCGTCAGCCTCGCGGATCCCTGTTCCACCGCCTTTGAGGATGAATAATAATCGTCCGTTTAGGTCGGTTTGATCCGAGGGCTGCGGTGCATCCTAGGGGGCTATATAAGCAGGGCCCCTGGCCCCTGGAGGAGGCATCCCATGAAACCCTAATTCATTATTTCCAGAGAGGATCAGGTGAGAGGGGTCCCTTGAATGGATCTCCTCCCTAGAGCCTAGCATTCAAGATAGATAGAGAGAGTATAGGGTGGAGGTAGAGTTGGAGGAAGCCGGCATGTCGGTGTCTCCTCTCCGGTTGTACTGCGGGATCAAGTCTCCTAACCCGAGGCTTGGTTCTAGGATCATTCTCGCAATTCAACTTCTAATACTAGTAAGTTCTTGTTATTATTGCTCTTTGGTTTACGAGTTTACTTTATTCGCTTCCGGTTGGGAATAGAGTAATCGTTCATAGCGTAGGCGTGGTGCTTGGGCTAGGTTCACTCGTAGATGCTCCCTATCCGGCCGGAACCGTGGTAGTATCGGGGAGATGATGACCCAGTCCCTTTGTTACCTTTGTAATCCACTTCCCGTCGCAGGTAAGGTAGGTCCAAAAGTGCTAGGTTAAGCATCCTCTCGTGGTGTCTTTTCTTAGGTGCTCCCATAGAGTAGTAGTTGCAAAGCTTGCCATAGGTTGGAAGGAGACTGTGGTAGTAATCCTCTCTATATCGCTCATTACCTTGTCTGTAGCTCAGGGGTTAAGTATAGACTTGGGTTAGTCAGATGCACGTTTTCTCCTAGCGGATAAATAAATAACGATACTCTGGAATATCTCCCGGGTGAAGTGCTCACCGATATCCGTGCGCTTGCGGATTATTTCTCTTTGATTCTTTCATGTGCGTATCTAGTATCAACACCGCACACGCAGGACCGCGCCACGCAGCCCGACCGCCCGTGACACGCGTCCGGGTCATGCGCTCGCACTCCACCCCCAAACCCGGCACCCACTCCACTCATTTCCGCCCGTCCCCATTCTCACTCGCCGCGCGCTCTCGTGCTCCCAGCTCCCAGCGTCGCCGCCGTCGCCGTGCAGACGCTATGGCTGCGCCACCGCCGACGTCGCGCTACCTCGCCTCCCCCGGACCTGCTGCTCCCCGCGGGCCCTCCTCTCGCGTTCGCGCCCTCCTCCCCTCACGCCCCCCACGGGTTTCTCTCGAGCACCCGTGGGGAATGGCGGGAGCGGCCACGGATCCGCTGGATCCGGCGGCGGCGGCCGGGGATCTGCGGGATCCGGCCTCGCCGGCCACGGATCTGGGGGATTTTCTCGCGTGGGGGAGGAGGGCTGCGGCGGATCTGGTCTTCTTCGCCCCGTCCCATTCCTCTCTTGCTTTTCTCCTCCATCTCCGGAGAGAGACGAGCTAGGGTTTCGGGGAGGGCGGCGCGGGACGGCGAGCGGATCCAGCCCACGGAGCTACCGGCTTTAGCCGGATACGGCGAGGCCGGCCGCGGATCCGGTGGTGACATGGCCGAGGCAGGTCCTCTTTCACCCTCAGCCCCCTCTCTCCGCCTCTCTCCTACTCCGGTGGTGGCCTAGGGTTCCGGCGAGCATCGTCTTTTTTTCTCCTCCCCCTTTTTCCATCTGCGTGCTTCATAAGGCTTTTGTTTTTTGGTTCAATAGCAGACCCATGATGTTGCGCGGGATGTATCCTGAATGTTTCTGGATCTGTTATGATGTTGCACGTGATGTATTTCGAATGTTTCTGGATATGTTTTTGTTTTGTTTCACTGTGTTATTTTTGTTTCAACAGCGGTTTTCCCCCGGGGTGCTTCCCTCTAGTTTGTATTCACGCACGCCTTTCTTCCATGTTTCACTTCTTTTTTGTTGTTTGTTTCAACGTAATCAACTGAGGTTCCTTTTCCCCCTTTTTGTTTGTTGCGATATGTTTCTAGTTTTGTTTTCACTTTTTGTTGCAGTACATAAGATGTGGTCATATTGTATATGTCCTTACTTAAGTCTGTAACTATGGGTTGTTCATTTTTGTTTCTAAATGTCAAGTGCATTTTGTTTCATTAACGTGTCTAATGTTGTTTCGAATTTTTTGAATGTGGTTTTTTCATTTCAAAACGTAGTTTTTCTATGTTTCAATTTGTTTGGTTCCGCTCGTTTCGCAAGCTTTTTCCGATGCTTTTTTGTTGCAACAACACGTTGTTCGTGTGGGGTTTCAATTCATGTCTTTCTGTTGTTTCATTGTTAGTTAATCACTTGTTTCATTTTTGTTTTCCGGGTGTTTCGGGGTGGAGGAGTAGCCATGTTTCGGAGGCGTTTTTGCGTGTTGGGGTGCCATGTCTCGCTTTTGCCACGACGAGGCCGGTGGATGTCGCCCGAGGGATTGAGGGGGTGCGGTGGTGGTGGTGTGTGTGTCGGTGTGGGGAGAGGGGGAGGTGTCCCGCACCGTGGGATTCGGGGGCGGGAGGTGTCGCGCGCCGCGGGATTCGGGGGCTGGAGGGGCCGGTGGGGACAGTTGAGCGTGCTTGCGCGCGCAGGGCGTTGGTGGGCCGAGCTGGGCCGCGCGGGAGGAGCGTCCTAAGGTTAGGACGTCCTAGCGCTAGCAGGACCCTTTGCTTCCGCGCACTTGGGGGACGACTCGAACGGGCCAGATCGACGACAGTCAATGCAGACGAATAGCCGGTCATTATTTTCTAGGTTAAGTCCACTTTAGGATCTCCAGCTATCGTAAAAGTCTGGATTTCAACTTTTAACTTCAAAACCGGATAACATTGGCCCTCCAACTCTCAAAAAAGTTCAATTTTACTTCTGCCACGTGGCTGCCTCTGATAGGCCGTGCATGGCACAGTTTGTGGTGGCGATGTCGCGATGACGCGACACTACTTTTAAATTTGCGAAATTGATATCTTTTTATTCGGAGCTCCAAATATAACAAATAATATATATCAATTTTGATCGTCTCGATGAGCTCTTTGCAATGGTTTTAATATATCAATTTTTATTGGTAACTTGACCATCATGTTTGGAATATCCGTTTGCAGATGTCCTAGATTTGTTCAATGGAATGTCGTCACTCAACTAAGCATCCATTAGGACATACGATCCGAGCACGTTGTGGTGTTTAGTATATTTTGGTCATGATAAGTAGCTCGCTGGAGAGAGTAGGGGCGAAGTTCAGATCGTGTTCAGGGCCACTCCAGTTATGTTTGCCAATCACTTGTTACGCATGGCGTGGTGCGTGCACCTCAAACCCAAACCCAACACTGCAACACACATGGAGGCAATTTCGTCTGTTCCTTTGCGTCATCTATCGTCGATCCGCCTGCAGAGTGCGCACTACAGTGTCTAGTACCCCCCCCCCCCCCCCCCCCCCCCCCCCCCTTTTTTTTTTTTTTTTTTTTTTTTGGCGAAAGTAGCATAGCAAGACAAGTCTTTTATCTGTACGCGTTGCGATATGCTTTATGAATCCTTCCGGCAAATGGTGAGTAGAGTAGGGTCCGAGCGAGCTCACCGACCCATCGATCAATCCACCAAATCCAAAAGCCATGGGAACGCGACGGCTTGGCGGAGTTCAAGCGCCAGTTGCGTTGCTCCGGGGATTTCCCTGCCACGGACCAGTGGGGCAGTGGACGACGAGCCATGGACCAGGGGTCCAGGACTGCAGGCATGTGCGTGCCGCCCCGTTGCTTCTCAATTTGCCAATATTGATGCTACTTCAGTCCCAGAATAAAAGGATTTCTAGTTTTGTACTAATTTAGTTATCATAAGTGTTTCAAGTTTGTAGAGAAGAATATTACTCCCTCCATATTTTTTTATAGGGTGTTCCACGATTTCTCATTTTTGGTCTTATGTAGGGCGTGAGCAATTAACGTCTTGTTAAGGCGCTCGAGTGGGAGTTTCATTGCACGGTTTTCAACCCTCTAATATTTTGCAAACAGTGCAGGAGTTTTATCCCCATAAAACTCTCTCTGCTCCCATGAAACTCTCATCATCTCTCTTAATTAATATAGTGCCACATCAAAGATATTTAATATCCATGAAACTCGATGAAATTGCATTGAGGCGGCCTAAGGCCAGTCTCAGTGGGGGTTTCACCGTAGTGTCATGCACATTAAATACAAATACACATCAAAGAATTTGATTGAAACGAGGAGGAGAGAGAGCCATATGGTTTCACCATGGTGAAACTGGGGTGGCGTCGTTCCCGCATTGAAACCCGAATGAAACCAAGACCGAGCCATTTCATCTCATCGTCCCATACAGATTAAAGTGTATGATCCCATACACATGCGGCAATTAAGTCTTTTCTAAGCGCGGAAAACAAGATGCATTGAAACCGTTGCATTGTGGAAGGTGTTTCAATGTTTGTTTCATGGAGGCTTTGTTAGCAATTTTGTTTGGGAAACAGTGCAATGACACCATGCACTGAGACTGGCCTAAGTCCAAACGGTGTCCAATAAAATGCTACAAGCAATTACTCAGCCCTTTAATCAAAGCATTTTGCATGCAGCCCCAAGTCAACCCTGCATGCATGCCAGCCCAACTAATCCCCATTGACAACGTGGCCAAGTGGAGTATTAATTTCTGCATGGTTATTTATTTGCCGTCAACATTTACTAGACTTTCTTAGTATCTGGAGAACTACTACATACGCCCTACAAAAAAATATAGAGGGAGTATACAAAATGCTCAAAGACAGACTAACGTGTCTTTCAAAAAAAAAAAAACACTTATACACTGGTGGCACAACCTTTTTATATACACTATACTATAGTACAATAAAAGCAAATGAACACGACATGACAGAGATTATTCAACAAGCGACAGTACTAAGTTTATCTGAATCAGAGGCCGCGTCGTGGGGGCACTTGAATTTAATCGATGATCTTTACCTGCAACACCAGCCCAATTCAGCAATTAGACTGGATGACAGGGCAGTGGCAGTTGACTGGATGCCGTTCAGAAGTGACAATTCAGGTGCTTCAGGGTAGTCAGGTCCGGGAATCAATCAAGAATCAATGTATCCAGGAACTGAGCCGATTATTCACCACGAGCTGCAATGTTGATCAGAGTGAGCCCGGACAGTAGCAGAGTGAACATGCCGAGGCAGACCGCAGGGTCTTCCTCGCTGGATAGCGCTGTGACGGCACAGGTGAAACAACCTGATTTCCGCGAAGGGAAATCCACAGATTGAAGTGTAATATGACCATTTAAATCACATTACCCGAACTCCAGTTGAGTACCAAATCCATACAACGATTAAAAGAGAGTACATAGTACGGGATTACAATAATTTATTACATCGCCGCACTGGCGGAAATTCATGAAACATAAAGCAACTGGAACAGCTTGGGGATGCGGAAGACTTTCAACTCCATCGACTCGAGCGTAGAAACGAAACCCTCAGTCAGAGTACTCGTCGGAGTAGTACGAACCATCCGAACCTGTGTGCCAAAGTATCAGTACGATATGTACTGGCCACTCTCACCCTATGCATTGCTTTGGTGGAATTGGATGCAAAAAATAGATATAATCAAAGAGACCTATATATGGGCTGTGGTTTCCTATGCAGCGTTGGTCAAGTTTTAATTATAACAAGTATTTAATTATGTTCATCAGGTTTAACATCATTCCCACACACCATCCCATATCCCCCACCAATCCATCATCATCTCAATCTCATCCTCACAGGGCGACTAAGGCCGACTCCCTCTCGGCCCGTCTCAGCGGTCCACGACCGGAAATCCATCCTCAAACCCATCACCATACCAGGGGGAAGAAAAGAAGACTCATCTCTCTATCTAGTGAGACAGAACACAGGACAGGTCCATAGCCTACGAGTAGGCCCATGTATCGATCGATCAACCGCGACACTCTGCGTGTAGGTTTTACTTCCCACAAGATCACCCTCATCGGCGATCGATGATTACTCAGAAATCAGAATCCACACACGTTTCTGTCCTCTGAAATTCCCTTTCATTTCCCTGTTTGTCTTCCTCCTCTAGGTGTTTCTAGCTTCTTCACGTATTCTCTTTTTTCTCTAATCCTACCCACTATCCAGCTGCCGATCCTTCTCTTTTTCTCTAATCCTACACATCATCCAGGTGCCAATCCTTGGCTTCAATCATCAGCAGAGTACCTTCAGAATCTCCGGTGGCAACACTAAGTCCATAGAAGAAAGATGTTGCATTGACAAAACGTGTATGCATCATATCCTTTCGGCATCGTCTCCTGATGCCTCACAGGCCCATGTGTATCTATCTCCCTTGTCCCACAGAGATCAAAAATAAAAGATCCTAGGGGCCAAAGTAGAGTATCTAAAGCTAAGTGCCTAAGTGAGTAGGGTGAGCCTTGCAAGAAGGTAACGATCTGTGTCTCGAGATTCCTCTAACTTGTAATGTTTCCGTTACTTGCAGGAGTGTATCTTTTTCATGGGAGTAGCCAAGTCTCTCCCTCTGTCACGACGCCATATTGCATATATATGCATGATGGGTGGCCTCTAGTGAAATGAATAATTAACCAACCAGCCACATCCGATCCATTTAGTACAACATATTTGCTCACTTTACTATAAATGATTAGGGTTAAGGGTTTAGAGTACGGCGCTACAATACTTGTTTAATGTTCATATTCAATTCTTAATAGGAGCTAAATGTGACTTTCTTTTAATTTTGCTTCCACCTGATAAGTAGAGCGGACCTATAAGGATATTGGCGACCAAAAAGGACAACATCATGTGTGTAAACTGTAAACGGAGGGCCAGAAATCCTAATCTCAGTGCCCCGTGACCCCTTATCACATATATGCTGACCTCTAATCACAGTAAAGCTTAAATGACCCACCGCCTAATCACAATCCCAAACACAACCGCTGTGTTGCATCTTCTGATTCTTTGTAAAATATTATATGTCAACAAAATGTCTTGTGTTAAGGTATATATATGTCAAAATAAACAAGACGCTTCTTATTAAAAATAGTGCTTGAGACCTTTAATATATATATTTTTTACAGAAATGATATGTGACCTCCTCACGTCTTTGACCGTGGCAGGGACATTCAGTGTTTGTAGGTTCCCCTACGGCTGGGCCTCATCAGCATAGTCGGCTGAATCTTCGCATGAACTGCATGTCTTCATCAGCACACTCTTTGGGTTTTCCATGGTTTGGTTATGCCATCAGTGAATGGTGGTGTGCCAGTCTTCAGCTCACCTTACTTTTCACCTAGTTTTAGCAGAGGCGACTGAATGTTGAAACAGATTTTGAAGACCTTCATCTTCTTTCCAGCAAATCCATCGACTCAGCTAGCATCCATAGGAATATAGGATCGACAGAGGTGCCATTATCAGACATTAGGACAGTTTTGGGATGCAGTAGATCGTGGCTGATGCTCCAGATGAGAAAATAGATCAGGGAATGCATGCACAGCGAAGGGTTACGTGGAGCATTTCTCAACAGCTAGCATCATCTCCTGTTGCCCGACACTCCCAGGCCTACTTAATTCTAACTCCCAACGTATGGAACCGTGTAGTTGATGATAGATGAAGGGAGGTACAACTTCTAATCCTAAATAGCTAAACCTTTGTGATTATGGGGAGTTGCAATAGTTTTGTAGTATTGCTCTTATATAACCTTTATTGTGGGCGCCAACTATAATCCTTGCGCCACAGGCACACCAGTAAAACTATAGCATTAATATTTGTAGTGCGTTATTCAGCAAGTAAAGTTCATTTATTTTTCAAATCTTTTAATGAGACTTGAGAAGTCGGGGCTCTTACAGAGAACTAATTAAAAAAATAAAGGTTAAAAAAGTTTGCATCCAGAGAATCACGAAAAAAAGACGGGGGGCCACGCTGAGCGCCCGCTCCCGTCAAGCAAACCAGAATGTTAGTGCGTGAGTAATCCGTTATGTACGCTGCGTTTACTGGGTGGCGGGCTGTGTTTCAAATTTGTTAACACCCCAGACAAACTTGTAAAACTCTCTTCTTCTTAATACAATGATGCGTAAATCTTTTGCGTATTCGAGAAAAAAAAAAGACAGAAATAAACTAAAGGGGGGAAAAGGACAGCAATTACAATAGACTTTGGCACCATGTTAAATTAATTAATGGCTCAATCTGTTTGGCTCTAAAGGAGAGCAGGCCAATCTCTTTTTGGGGGACAGTTCGACTTGTATGCAAGTTTGGTGGCGTTGCTTTGAAAATTAAATCATTTTTTTAGAGAAAATTGAAAATTAAATGATTCCGGCCATCCAAATTGTCAAGGTTAAAACTCTAACAAAATTGTCAATATTAACCGGAGGAGCTTAGCTGCATTTGAAAATCTAACAAGATTTCAGACTAGCTCCTTGCTCTCTGACTATCAGGACTGGTTCCAACAAGAAGCAGCAAAGGGGCACCAAAAGAATAGATGGTCAAAGTTTCTTCTATTAATTGCTGACACAAGACACAGTCATAGGATTCCAATTACATATGCCTTCTTCTCAGGATGTTTTTGGTGCTACATGCATATGCATCGAATAAGACAAAAAAAAAATATAATGATGAATCGACAACAAAAATATTGCTAGGCTGCAGCCTGCTGTTCTTCCTGGGATCTGGGTGACGGTGCCCCAAGGCAATTACCAAAGACCGCAATATAGCAGCGGGTCAAAAGTAGCGAACGACGCGAGGAGAAAGCTTAGAGCAAGGAACGTATCCTGTGATGGGATGATGTGTGGTCCTCTTTGCTTCTCGGGGGAAGGGGTAACTAATGTTGGATGATGAGGCAATGTGCAGCAAAGTATACGACTTGGGAACTATATTGCCTCCATGAGGCTCCACCGATGCCTCAGACCACTTGTGTCTATGTGTACTTCTTCTCTTTTGTTATGAAGTATGGCTTGTGTGCATTGTACCCTAAACATCTCCTATAATCTCGTATAATCTTCCGATGCCTCACAATCGCAGGGCCTATGTGTATCAGCTCTATGTCCAATTGTATAAGTACAACCTTGCAGGTTGGTGGAAGCATACAACAAGGAGCTAACCCTTCCGACTCTTGGGCGTAGGGACCTACAAGCTTTGTAGTATTGCTCTTATAGACGACTATTAACCTTGCTCTACAACAGAGGCACATGATCGGGTGCGACGCTCATTTAATTTTCATATCAGATTTTTTTTTGTTTGGTCTATGAATGCTGATTACTGAGTAGCACATGTATATCAGGTGCAATGCTCAATTAATTTTCACTTGAGATTTTTTTTTTTCGGTCTATGAATGCCGAGTACTGAGTAGCACATGTATATCAGGTGCAATGCTCATATAAATGGTCATTTAGGTTGTTTAAATAACATTTAAAAAGTAAATGAAAGCAAACCATACTTGTTTAGCCCTTCAATGGTCCATTAAACGGTAGGGAAAAAAGTCTAATAAATGGAAAGGAGGTAAATGTGATTAGATTGACTAATCTTTCGTTCGGAGTAGATAGGGCTGGTTGGCCATAGGAGATGAACTGTTCTTCTAGTCTTCATAGGAAAACCATATAAAAATAGCAAGGACTCGACAGCACTAGAGTTTATCTGAATTTTTAAGTTTCATTACATTTTGTTAGACTATTGTAATTATAGATGGTAGGCTGCCCTTGATTAGTGGCATGCACCACGACCGTGGATGGCTCATACGCCACCCCGGTCCCTATATATACTTGTGTATATTCATGGAATACAATTAACCATTCCCACACTTTCATGGTATCATTCGCGGTTACGATCCGCTACTCTTCCGCAACCTAATATAGCGCGCCACTCGATCCGATCGCCACACCACGGCTCCCTCGGGGCCGGGCGTGCCGCCAATCCCATCGCGCCGGGCCTGCTTCCGCAAACTCCCGCCGCTGTTGGGGGTAGATCGGAAGTGGTCCACCCCCGGCCGCGCCGCGCGAGAGTTGAGAGGCAAAGTCTTTCGCCCGGAGCAGCGTTTCGGTTTCGGGCAATAAAGCCATGGGCGAAAGTTGAGAGGCAAAGTCTTTCGCCTTTAGCAGCGTTTTCAGGTTTCGGTACGAAAGCCATGGGCGAAAGTTGAGAGGCAAAGTCTTTTCGCCTTTAGCAGCGTTTTTGGTTTCGGAAGTCGAAAGCTGTGGGTGAAAGACGAGGGGCAAAAGTCCTTCGCCGACTCAAGTGGTCAAAAGCCGAGTGGGTCTCGCCGTCTCGAGTCGTGCTTTCGTGAATCGAAGCCGAGTAAGTCACAGCCCGCCTTATGGTCGAAAAAAAGCCGAGGCGAAAATGGGTTTCGATTTCCGACTTGGTTTTATTGTCTTGTGCGGATATTTGGTTTGTAATGTGGTTGATGGGCCGAGCTTCGTGCCGAATTGGGCGTCTTTGGGTTCGACCACCTTGGAGGCGGTCACGAAGGTCGGTTTGTGGGGAAAAGACAATTCCCGCCTTCACATGGTTAAAGATAGAAGTTTAGATTCGAGGGCATTTTGGTCATGTAAAAGTCCACTTCGACTACTATAAATAGACCCCCAGGGCATTTTGTAAAGGGATCGATGCCGGAATGGAATAAGGCTGTTTGTTTCATTTCGCCGTAAGCATCCGTTGTTTACTTTTCGTCCTTACTTTCGTCCTTACTTTCGGCCTACTGGGTGTTCGGGCCGTTGGAGCGAACACCAACATTGGCGCCACCGTGGTTGTTGCTCGACACGACCATGCCACCGAAGGAGGACGGAAGAAGGCGACAGAGAAGCTACCGCTACCCTTTCACCTTCCGTAAAAGAGTCGATGGCAGTGATGCCGGCACTTCGGCCGGAGCGCGAGCTCCAAAGATCGACCTTGCAAGAGAGATAGTTCCGCTCGTTAAGAGATGTCTCGAAGACGAAAATCAAAACCAAGAGGAACCCGAAGATAGGTAAGATGAACAACTCGTGCAAGAGGACATTCAGTGAATGATCATGCCGTACCACCGGAACAACTCACGAAAGTCAAGGGGAAATCGAACTCTTCAAAGAAGAACGCGATCAACTAGCGAGATACGTCGCCAAAAAATAGAGAAGCTCTAACTCAAAGAGCAAGTGCAAGAAGCGGAAGCAAGAAGAATAGCCCTCCAAAGAGAGATAGAACGCCTTCGTAGCTCAAACCATTTCTGAAACTCATCTTCGTGCACCCCAAATGCCACCAAATTTCTTTCAAGAGAATATTCAGCCAAGGCCGATGGAACAAATCACTTTGACCCAACTTCTCCACTTTCACGAGCTACAAAGGCACCCATGGCCGGTAAATTACAAGCCAAAGTTACCACCTTTCAACGGAAATCAAACCTCGGAAGTTTCGGCAAGTTACGAAGCGGCAAACATTCGTCCGTAGGGGATTCCACCACTTTAGTGAAATCGTTCATTATGGCGGCGAGAAGATGTTGCTTATGAATGGTACACATCACTAAGGCCATTGTCAATCCGAACCTGGGACAACTCAAGGAGGAAATGCTTTCGACCTTTCAAGGATTCCAAACGAAAGAAAAGCATTGAGAGATCTAATGACGTGCAAGCAAGAAGAGGATGGAGAGCTATTGTCATCATATCTGGGCAGTGCAGTTAGTGAGTGCAAGTGCCAAATGCTTCAGAGCAGCGTAGTCATGCCAGCCGCAATACAAGGTTCTGATTAGCCCATGTGCTTTCCATCGATAAGAGAAACACCAAAGGCGATACTTGGTGAAATGCGAAAGTTTACGAATCGACGAGCTTAGAGAAAAGCATAAGCGGCAAGAACCAACATAAACCAAATAACCCAAGGCAAGCTCGGCCGATAAAGGCAACCTGACGATGGCGAACTATGATCAAGTGAACAACCTTCAACAACAACTTGAATGATCGAGAAGAATATGCCGAATAACGAGCGATTACCATATGTAACAACGAGGAGAATTTCCAAGAGCAGGCGATTAGTCACCTCGCGGAAGAGGAAGGACGGGGAGGAGGTCAAGAATCCGTGTGTAATTTGTGGAAGACAAAAATCACTTTACAAGAGATTGCATATATACCAAGCTAGCGAAAGAGAAGCGAGAAGGAGAAAGATGATGCAATCCCTCGGAGAAAATCCCAAGCACGTGTTTCACAACATGGGGACGAGAACAAAGCTCCCTGCTTCAAATCGGAATCACATGGCATATCAACATTCGTATCAATCTCAACCCGGCCAATACCCTCGGCAGATTATGTATCACCAACAGTACACGGCCCCTATCCACCCCAAATCCCGATAGTTCGGCTTCCGCGAGACCCAGACTCGTCGGCGGCGGTCTCCTCACCCGGCGGTGCAAGAATATCAGCTTCCGGCACAACATTACGCTTAAGTTCAACGGGAAAACAATCAAGAAGCTCACATGGTAAATGCGGTACTACCGTCTCAAGGACACATTTACGCCATCATAGGAAGATCAAATCTAGAGCACGTAAGCAAAAAGGCAAGAAAGAGTACGAAAGGAGAATACATCGGTGACCCCAAGGCTGCCTTTAAGAAGACCAACGTGGTCCATGGCACCTATCCTTTCACGAGAAGAAGACTTCAAAGTAGGAGATTATCCACACTATGACGCATTCGTCGCTCACATGAATGTCAATGGTTTCACTCGCACAACATTCGATAGACAATGGTAGCTCGGCGGACATCATTTTCACAAAAGCTTTGAGCAAATGGGTCTTGACGAGAAGAACTTTAGGCAAACCGGGCAATTCGCTCTTCGGATTCGGAGGCTCAAGAATAAACGCAATCGGGAAGATAAGAAGCTTGAAAGTGGCCCTTGCACAAGATCGGGAAAGGCAAGAGCTGAGATGATCACTTTCGATGTTGTAGATATGCCATACCCATACACCGCCATATTCGGTAGAGGATTCATAAACAAGTTTGACGCGATAATAAAGAAAACGAGTTTCCTATGCATAGATCCCCTCACCTTTTGGAATAATAACCTCATTCGGTGATCAAGAAGCTGCGAGAAAAATTGAAGGGAAACCTATTCCGGGGTACAGCATGATCAAAAGTCAAAGCAAAAAGAAGGAAGGCGAAAGTGAAAATGATGATGAAAATAAAGAGAAAGGGAGAAAGCAGAGCAAAACCGAATGAAAGAAACTGAAAAGTACCACTATCGAAATACACTCGACCAATACATGCACATCGGAAAAGATCATGAGCAGCGGGAGGAAAGAGTGAACTCATCAAATTTACGTACAAGAACAAAGATGTATTCGCGTGAGTCAGCTAGTGACCTAAGAGTGAGTAAAAGAGAACTTGCCCAACACAATTTGAATGTGTCCAAATCAATAAGACCAAGGAAGCCGAGAAGAGCTGAAAAATCTCGGAGAATGAAAAGCTGAAGCTGCCAAAAGCGAAGTCGATGAAGCTGTTGCAAGCTCAAAGTTATCGGAAGAAGTCCGGTATCCGAGATGGCTAGCAAATGTAGTAATGGTTCGGGAAAGAAAAATAAGAAGTGGAGAATGTGCATCGACTTCACGGACCTAAACAAAGCATGCCCAAAAGATCCGTATCCGATGCCAGAATAGACAAGCTATCCGAAAAGAATGAGTGCGCTAGATTATTTCTCGGAGCTATCACCAAATTTGGCTGAACAGGACGATGAGAAAAAACCCAGGTTTCATCACACCAAGCGGGACTTCTTGTTTGGAAGAATGTGAAGGTACTGTAGCCTTGGGACCAACTTTTCGCGAGAATGGCGGACAAAGTTTTTGACGAGCAAAAAGGTGAAACTTGGTCAATTACATGGACGACATCGTTGTCAAAAGTGACAAAAAGGAAACGCACATTGAAGATTTAAAGAGGAAACTTTCGCCAATCTAAAGAAAAGTGGTCTAAAGCTCAACCCGAGACAAGTGCGTTCGGCATCCAAGGAAGGTAGAATTCTTGGGTACATGGTATCGACAAAAGGAATAGATGCTAATCACGAGAAGATTGCAGCGGTAGTTAACATGAAATTACCATCAACTAAGAAAGAAGTGCGAAGCTCGCGGGGGACGTATGGCATCACTAAGCGAGGTTTATAGCAAGATCCGTGGAAAGGGGTTGCCCTTCTTTAGGTTCTCAAAAAAGCGGATCACTTTGATTGGGAGGCAGAACAACACGAGGCTTTTCGGAAATCTGAAGCATTATCTCCTAAGCTTCCGACTTTAAACAAACCAACGGTGCTTGCTATATCTCGCATCATCATACAGCGATGCAAGCGCTGTACTAGTTGAAGAAAGGGAAAGTGAAGGCAGATTCGGCAATTCCCAATCTACTATGTATCGAAGCATTGTCGGGGAGCAAAGACGAACTACACGTAACTTGAGAAAATAGCCTACACGGTGGTAATGGCCTCGCGAAAGGCTTGAAGCATTATTTTCAACGGCATCGCATAATGCGTCCTTCGGCACAACCATTAGAAGCACTCTTTTCGCAATGTTGGCGATTGGAAAGAATCGGAAAAATGGGCGTGGGAGTTAAACCGGTACATAGTGGATTTTTCACACGGTCCACAATTAAATCACAAGTGATTGCGAATTCATGGCGGGTTGGACCCCATCAACTTTCGACCACGACAATCGAGTTTGAAGAGCCAACATGGACAATCTTACGTGACGGAGCATGGTGTAACTCGGGCGCGGAATCACTGACTATCTTTGATACCTCCAGCGGGGCCAAGGCGAGATATGCGGCAAGACTAGAATTCCAGACAACAAACAACCACGGAATACGAAAGCGGTGTTGGGACTTCGAGAAAGTGAGAAGCTCTCGTTATCTGTGATGCATCGTGAAATCGGTCACAAGTAGTAGTTGGCCACATCAAGTACACGACGAAAGAAAGAGAAGCTGGCAAGATATGCGCGGTTAGAAGAATGGAAAAACACTTCTCTGGTTCACTACGAGGCATCCCAAGATCGGGGAAAATTCTGAAGGCGACGAATTAGTGAAAGGCTGCGGCGCAAAACATACCCTTACCCCGGATGTTTTACCAAACATTAACCCTAAAGCGACGTGAAGAAGAAGAAGAAAATCCAAGAGCAATACATGTAATAGCAAAGCGAAGGCGTGAGCACCAATTGTCGCATTTCTCAAAGAGACTTATGAGCCGGAAGACAGAAGGAATATCGCGAATGAGGTCTAGAACAAAGCGATTACACGATCATTGGAAAGAGTTATACAAAGAAGGCGTAGTTGCACCACTTGAAGTGTATCAGCAAAGAAGAAGGAGAAAAGCTCTTAATCGAAATGCATTCGGGCATGTGCGGTGCACACGGGGGTCCACATGAGATAGCTCACGAGGCCATGAGGCAAGGTTTCTACTGGCGATGTGGTGAAGATGCAAAGAGAATTGTCCGAAGATGTGAAGCTTGTCAAAGATTTGCGAAAAATCAAAAAGCTCCAGCAAATCTAACAAATCCGATCATTCCAACTTGAAATTAGTTGCAAAGATGGGGGATAGACATTGTGGGTCCACTTCCGCAAGCTCTAGGAAATCTAAAGTTACGCCGCGTCAGCTTTGGAATACTTCACCAAGTGGATTGAGCGGAGCTCGCGAAAATCACGTCAAAGACACTAATCAACTTTACTTGGCGACGAATCATATGCGTTTATTTCGGAGTGCCGACACATCACGATCGATAATGGCAAACAATTTGAGCTAGCGAAAATACGAGAAGTTTTTGTGAAGAGCTAAACATAAAGCGGCTTTCGCTTGATCAATCACCCACAATCAAATGGAAGTGACGAAAAGAGCGAATCTTTGAAATATTCACTTCACTTTCAAAAATATTGGCAGGAAGAAAAGAAAGGCAAATGGGCACAAGAACTAACAACTTCCGTATGGGGTCACTAACATCTCAAAGACCCGAGCAACGAGACTTCTCCATTTAAAGCTGCTATATGGCGAAGAAGCAATCACGCCGGAAAAATGAAGCTCGGATCATTTGAGAGCGAAATTGCAGCAACCAGTCCAATACAAAGATTCGTTGACATCGAAACTTGAGCAAACAAAGTTAAGAGGCGGCACAAAACTTAGACAAATATCATCAAGAAACAAAAAGCTGGATTGACAAGAAAGTGCTACGAAAGGACATCAACCCGGGAGACATGGTCCTCATCAATGACCAAACAAGCAAGGAAGCTACGATCCGCGGTGGTATGGGCCATATATCGTCTCGGCTATGGTCAAAGAAGGAACTTTCGAGATTGATCAATGAAGAAGGTGTCGAATCGACACACACACAGATCTGAACAATCTTCCGCCGTTTTTATCCATAGAATACAAAACAAAGATCTAATTTTACTTTTCGCATTTTTACATTTTAGTAGACATTAATGCGGGACTTGCACTCTTTTTCCTCACGGGGAAGCCTTGCCGAAAGATGTGAGGTTTTTTAATGAGGCGAGTCCTTTGTATCCCTTTTTTTCCTATTATTACATTTTTTCCCCGAGGAAGAAAGAGCATCACTTTCATATCATGGTCGAAAACAAAGGTGCAAACACCTTGCATGTTAAACAAGCGAGGAAATTCGTTAAGGTAAGGTTGTAAACAACCTCTTTGTTCTCATAACTTGACCCTATGACTCAAAGAGCTAAAGCGAAAATGGCTACGACGAAAATGGCTGAGGGCTCGGCCGAGAAAATCGAGCAAGCCCTAACAACTCTAGAGCTAAAGCCAAAAATGGCTACGGCCAGAAAATGGTGAGGGCTTAGCTCCTGAGAAAATCGAGCAAGCCCTAACGAGGTCAAGAGCTACGGCCGAAAATGGGCGGGACAGCAGCGAGGGAAATCGAGCAAGTCTAACGGCTCAAAAAAGAGCTAAAGCCGAAAATGGCTAAGGGGCTTAGCTTAGGAAAATACGAGCAAGTCTAATAGCTCGAAAGAGTTAAAGCTAGAAAATGGCTAAGGGCTTAGCTTAGAAAATCGAGCAAGTCTAACTTGACTCGGGAAAGAGCTAAAGCCGAAAATGGCTAAGGGGTTTTGGAGAAAATCGAGGTCCTACTTGACTTAGAAGAGCTAAAGAAAATGGCTAAAGCCGAAAAGAAAGCTAAGGGGCTTAGCCGAGAAAATCGAGACCAAGTCTAACGGCTCGAGAAGAGCTAAAAGCCAAGAAAATGGCTAAAGACTGAAAATGGCTAAAGGGCTTAACAAGAAAATCGAGCGTCTAACGGCTCGAAAAAAGAGCTAAAGCCAAAAGATAGCTAAAGGGTCTGATTTTCAACGGAATCCAAAACAAGCCCTAAACTCACAAACCAACATGTCGGATATGGCAATGTTAAGATTTCAAAGCGAGAAATGCTTGAGTTAAATAAGGCGAAATATCAGCTGCCTCGGGCTCAAGCATCATTGACCTATGAAATCCCAACAATCATTACGGATCACAAGGTCATCCAATTGATGGAAAGCATTAGCTAAAGAATGCAAGCTAATCATTTAGTTTTGAGCTCTTTCATCCTCGCCACCCACACCAGTTAGGCGGGAGAGAATGAAAGGACACAAAAAACCATAAGATCAATTCATTTGAATCTAAAAGAAGAGCTAGATCTAGTAGGGAAGAAGCACAGCGCAATATTGCTACAAAAGACACCAAATCTGAAGCTAACCATTTGGTTTACGAATCTTTTCACCCTGCCACCACAAATCAAGCGGGGAGGATGAAAAAGTCGAGAAACCCAAGATCCTTGACTAAAGTTAAAGAGAAGAGCAAAACTTTTTAGAGTTACGAGCATTCGGTTTCTTGGAGTTGGTCTTCTTCTAAAAAAAATGGTGAGGAAGAAGACCCCAAGAAACTAAAAGAACAACTACAATTCCATTACAAATCCTAAAACCATAAGATAATGGGCAGGAAAAGCGAATGGAGCCATGTACGCTATTTATAGGATTCTAATGTCCATACAGCCGATGTGAAAGCAATCACCGCATTGAAGACGAAAGATGTAATTTTTTTGACAGCTAACTTTTTTCACATTTAAACATCATAAATTGACAAAAGGTCGAGGAAGGCCTTAATCTTTAAATTCAATACAAAAGATACGCAAGTACATTTGATCAAATACGGATCGGACCACAACAATCAATTCGACAATACATCGAAACCATTTTAACATGAAGCAACCGCATTCAACTCAAAAGTCTGATAGTACTACGGTGTAACGGTTGGAATCTTGTTGCAATATTAGCGGAGTGCGACGGAAAGATTCTAAGCGGCCCGACTTTCAAATTAATAAAGTCATCATCACTTCATCATTCGGCCAATTTGTGTAGTTAAAAACAAAATATGGATCGGTGACTTAAGAAAACCCCTCAACTATAAAAATGGGCGCGTTTTAACAAGTTTAAAGCGAGGATTTTCTTTACTAACTCAGCAGAAAGATAGTAAGCCTACGCCCTAACTCAAAGATGGGGGGCGGCGTTTTTTTTAGATCTATGAGTAAAGGGGCTCAAGGACAATATAAAGACGGCACATTCGCGCATATATGATATCTGGCATTTTTATTCACAAAAGCGCAGAATTGCAATTTACAATCACGTTTTACAGTGGTTCATCTTTGGGCATTTTTCAAGGACACTTCATCGATATTAGGGTCACGGGAATAAAACTATAGCGAGCACGCCCTAAGGGAACATCTTCATAAGGTTCATCCTTTGGGAACTTTTTGGGAGGGATTCCGGAAAACTTGGTTCGGAAGGTCCCCCTGGAAACCTTTGTCGCGATGACTCAAAAATTCTGAATCATTGTGGTCGAAGACTTCGTCTTAAGCGCGAACGAGGAAAAGCGCCTAAGGATTGTCGCGGATGTTCTTTGGAGATAGCGATTCCATGACTCGCGGATATCGATGAACTCTGAACTTTCGCCCTAATCACCTTCTTTTCATCACAGAAGTCTACAAAAAGGAGAAGAGGTCAATAGTTTAGAAAAATAATAAAAACATAACCGAGAAAGTGAAAGTAACAATATGCCATGTACATAAAGCAGCGTATGATGAGCGCAAGGTCACGGCGCCTTTCACCCAAAACTCATCATAAAGCGATTGGCATCGGCTTTCGCATCGGCCGCGCTTATAATACTCATTGGGTGCCTTAATCGCATTTCGGATGCATGAGGGCATCCATGGTCTCGAAAGCTTGTGCAAAAGCATTGATGGATTCAAGGGCAACAAAGTCAACGCCGGTGTTTGCGTCCTCATGGCTCGAAAGCTCATCCGCCGGACCAAGTCATATATTCCACGGGCGGCAAGTTAGGCGGCTCAACTTCGAGACGACCCCCCTCAACCAGATTTTTATAAGCAAGGAAGATCTTAGTCAGCCGACGAGGTCCTTGAGAAAATCTTCCTCGTGCTTACCATGACTCGTTAACGATCTGGTTGGCTGAACAACTCGCTTATCGAAACCTTTTTCGGTGTCCAAGAGCTTCGAGACTTCTTTTCGCTTCTTCAAGATCTTTCTTCAACTTACGCATTGCCTTCTCGAGGTTGTTAATCCATTCATCTTTCTGTTAATTATCTTCCGAAGAGAAGAGATCTTAGCTTAATCTTTCTTGAAGAAGCGGTTCAACATCACCGCCTTCATGAAAGAAAGCAGTCGAAAGATTAAAAATGTAATATCAAAGCTTAACCAAATTAGAAAATTATCGAAAGTGAAAAAGATAAACAAGCTCAATAGCGATTTACGGAATGGGTGAGAAGTTGCAGCATCGTGAAGACCATCACGGTTGAGCCGTAGCAAAAGAATTCAACTAACGGCATCCCGAAGGACTTGGCAGCTTCATCGATCAGCTGCGGCACCGCTGACATTCGGAAAATGCCCATCTCCTCGTGCCCAATTTTCGCCATTAAGCGAGTGTCTGCGAGGAAACCCAAGAGAGTTTGAGATCTTGTAAGCTCTTTCTCGGCCGGGGTCACGCTCTTTGGAAGAATTGGTCCCAGAATAAACCACCCATCTCGCCATGATCGTCGGAACACGAGTCTAAATCCAATTCGCCGTGTCACGAGCGGGTGACCCGGAAGATGTTCTCAGCAAAGAACTCTTTGAAGAAGTGAGACTTACCAACTTTTTGGCGGTGGCGCCGGCTAGATACTTTTCAAAACCTCTTTCGAAGTTTCCTTAGGAGCCGCGACGGGCTCATTAATCTTAAGAGCCGAGAAATTTTAAATCTCTTCGGTTCCTTATCCGATCTGGGCAGCTTTTCGCCAAGGTTGGACCCAAGGTTCAAAAATGACATAGTATCATCGTCGTCCGACATCAGGATCCGATCTTAAGCACGTCTAGCCATAGTATTTTCTTTTTCTTCTTGACTGAGGATGTCGGAAACAAATGAGGAAGTCTATCACTTAAACGAGAAAAATTTGGAAAACAAAGCTTGAATTCTGAGAACTATCGAAATAAACAACTCCAACCATTTCATAAAGAGACATTCCCCAAGCCCAGTTCTACGAAAGTCACCGCAACTTGGTTTAACGGCTTTTGCCAATTTCCCTTCGAATTTAACATCGCGAGGTTCGAGCAGAACCTCCCAATAGCGCGACTTTTTAGAGCACTACGTTCAAGGACTTGAGTCCTCGATGCCACGTCCACCGCGTCCGGGTCGATCGTGGGCGTCCCCTAAGATCCATGTTTTCGGGATAGCTTCCGCGTCTTCAACTTGATGAGGATCGATTATTAGAGTATGGAACACCAATCAAATCGAACATTCGGTTTATTCGTCATGACCAATCCGAGTTGGGCGCGCATAGCTTATGTTCTTTTTAGCCATAAGGACCGAGATATCTCGAGAGACACAACTTTCGATATGCTCGCATAATCTAGTTTGTCGACTACGTTAGATGATCGAAATGAGTATCGGGGAGCCGAACATCACGAAGGTTGAGACAAAAGCGGTCGAAAACAACTTTAGGGTCAAAGAAGGCAATCGCCCCAATACCATCCATTCTTCCGCCAAGTCACGGCTAGTACGCCCGGAGGCGGTTGCCCGAGAAAAACTTGCTAGCCTCTTATCGGCAGGCTCGGAATAAACTCGGCTTTCGCTCCACTCCCACCATTGGCAAAAGGCGAGACACTAAGGAGATGGGCCTTCTCAAACCTTCGGCTTTCGCCGGCTTCAACATCCTCGCCTCACGGACATGAATATAGAACCAATGATCCTTCCTGACTGACTATTTGCCCTTGTAAAATGGTACCGAGTTTGGAGGTGATTATGGAAGCGGAAGGTGAAGTTATAAGCCGCCATATTCGGAAGTGTACCGAATTTCTTTTTCTTATCGGATCTGGTGTCCAATCTTCCATAACCCTTGTAATTCCGCACAAATGATTCGAATTAAGTGGGCAACCCGATGAACTTTAGTCCCATAGCGAAAATCTTTGAGACGATTACGCCATTAGGCGTAAGATGAGTGAAGTTGCGGTCGAAATCTCCCAAGAACTTCCTCGACAAACGGTTCACATGGAATGGTATTGACTCGGAAGTAGTTAGCCGAAAAACGATAGCTTCATATTCTTTGGGCTTAGGAATAGTCTCATCTTAGAGCTCTGCTGCATCTATCACGAGCTGCACGAGTCATGTATCCTTTCAACACATAACTATCCAATTCATCCTCATCAACTTTCGACACTTTCAACTCATAAACCGGAACATGAGGGTAATCTTTCGACTTAAGATTGGCACGGGAGGTGCGATAACCTCCGCATTTATATCCTCAGCTCATTATCACTCCAGTGATCGAGAATCATTATTGGACGTCATCAAGATCGGGCTCCCATTGGTCATCCGGATGATGAGAGAGATCCAGCCGTCGTAGGAAGAAGGTAGAATTTTGAAAGTATCGTCAATTTCGACATCTTCCTCGGCCATCAAAAGCACTTGCAGCGGAGCATGCGCTTAATTGGGGGAGCGGTCGCTCTTCACTTTAAGTTTGTCTTCGAACTAGAGCTAGTAGGGACTTGCTTGGTTTCCTCGTCGTTAAGCGAGAGACGAATGCTTTCGAAGGGTTAGAGCGGCGGGGAATTAGCAGAAGAAAGATTCACGCCATCTAAAAGCCTTGAAAGACCGAAATAAAAAAAAACGAAAGTAGAAATAAAAGCGAGAAGGCGAAAGCTAGAAGACAAAACTAGAAAGCAAGTCGGACCAGGCTTCACTCCGGGACGAAAGCACCACACGGGCTCCTGTGGCGGAAAATGCTAGGCGGAAGCTTCAGCGAGGCCCGCTAGCGCGCCTAGTGAAAGCAATAATAAACGAAAAGGAACGGACGCGGCGTGAAGAGCGACCGGCTTGCAGAAATGGGTGAGATCCACCGGAGTGCGCGGCTTATATAGGCGCGGTCGGCAATGGTCGCCTCGATTTACGAGCCCGACGCGGCCCCGCCGCAGAGACATGAATCCCGAGAGGATAAATCGATTAAAAGAAAATAAAGCAAGAAAATGAGAGAATTTCAGCATTAATAAAGGAAAATGGCGGGAAATTCAAAATTTGGTCAAAAATTCAAAACTTCGAATTTCGAAAGTCGAGAATCAAAGTTTAGAGATTTTTCGAACAAATCCCAGAGAGCGGCGTTGGCGAAAGATTGTGCGTGAGCTTGGCCAAATGAGTTAAGCCGCGGCGGCGCTAAGGGGCTTGTTGGGGGTAGATCGGAAGTGGTCCACCCACAGTCGCCGGTTCGCCGAGAGTTGAGAGGCAAAGTCTTTCTCTGGAGAGAGCGGCGCTTTCGGGTTTTGCGATCGAAAGCCATGGGCGAAGTTGAGGCAAAGTCTTTCACCTTTAGCCGAGCGTTTTCGGGTTTTGGGTCGAAAGCCATGGGTGAAGTTGAGAGGCAAAGTCTTTAAAATCTATAAGGCAGCGTTTTTCGGGTTTTCGGAAGTCGAAAAAACGTAGGCGAAAAACGAGGGGAACAAAGTCTTTCGCCGACTCAAGTGGTCGAAGGGGCGAGTGGGTCTCGGCTTTCGTTTTGAGTCATGCTTTTCGTGAATCGAAAATTTGAGTAAGTCCACCGGCTTTCGCCTTATGGTCGGCGGGCGAAATGGGTTTCAATTTCGACTTGGTTTTATTATCTTGTGCGGATATTTGGTTTGTAACGGTGGTTGATGGGCCGGAGCCGTGGGCCGAATTGGGCCGTCTTGGGTTCGACCGAGACCTTGGAGGCGGTCACGAAGGTCGGTTTGAGGGAAAAAGACAATTACGCCCTTCACATGGTTAAAGATAGAAGTTTAGATTGAAGAGGCATTTTGGTCATGTAAAAGTCCCACGGACTACTATAAATAGACTGGGGCATTTTGTAAAGGGATCGATCTTTGGAATGGAATAAGGCATTTGTTTTTTCATTTATTTAAGGCTTCCAGTTGTTTACTTTCGTCCTTTACTTTTGGCCTACTTGGCCGGTGTTCGGTCGTTGGAGCGAACACCAACCTTCCTCAAACACCTCGTCGGGGTTCAAGCTACCGCCGGCCCGGCCTACGTCGCCGGCCACCTTCGCCCGCCACCCGAGCACCTCGCGGGCCCCGCTGCCGCGAGTTCTTCGCCGGGTGACTTCTTGCGAGCACGTCCCTTACGACTCATCGTCGTGCCCCCAGTGATGGCGCGTCGCGCCTGTCCACGATGTCGGCCAGATCCGGCCACTTCACGTGAAGGAGGCCCGATCCGCGATGGGAAGCACGATCGTGACACACAGCGGTTGCTTCGCCTACGGATCGTGAAGCCCACGCGACGACCCGGGCCCGCGCTCCACGCAGCGGCCGTGAAGGATCACCATCGCCCTCACCCCGCGTCTCGGCCGGCCGCATCCTTGTCAAGCCCAGCTGCATCGCGGCAGCTGCCTTCCATGTGATGAGTAGTAGGCCACCAGCTCGAGAGTCGCCGACGCCGGCCTACACTGGCGTGCATCGCCGCTCGTCACGGGACTCATGGTCTCCGGGCGCACGGCCTGGCTGCGCGGCCCCTCTGACGGTGACGTCCCGTCGCCGGCGTCGTTCGTCCGCACTTGCGTCCCGGTGAAGCCGTGTGGTCCACGCGCGAGCACTACGCTCGAGGTGCTGGATCGGTCTCCTACGAGACAATTCCGACGAGAGCCAATCAAAAAAAAAGGAAAGAAAAAAGAAAAAAAAAGAAGAGGAAAAGTCAAGATCACTTTGAGAAATCTTCTCTCTCGTGGACCCTCACCGGCTTGCCAAAATGCCGCGATCGATGTTGTCCTATGGGACTGCGGCTTGCTCTGCGGCGCGGCCACCCGTTCAGCGGATGCACCGGTCTTGCCTTCCGTCCTCCCAGCCCTGTTGCGCGGTGAGGTGGGCTGACACTCAACGGCCTCAACACCCTAGTTGCCATACGCGCCGGCGCGTATCTCCCATGTTTAGCGTGCCTCCTCGAGGGTTTGGATGCAGTGGTGTCTACAACTTCGGCTTCATGACGATCGAACCTTAAGTCACGTGGTATGTTGATTCAGTGGCTTGGCTCTCACATGGTCAACAACGCTGGTTATTATCCCCTCTCCATCCTCATCCAAATCATCTTGAAGTCAACCCTTCATCTCTCATTATAGGTAATAGAGCTTTGCTTTAAGATTTACCTACTGTTGGGACACACTCATTTTCCAGCATCTGGCGATCACTCTTTTTCTTTCTAATGTTTTAGTCTCCACCGACATTATTAAGAATTTGATTTATGTTAAATCGTTTCACCAGCAGTAATAATTGTTCCCATAGAAGTTTGATCCCTATGGCCTATCATGGAACTATGAGACACGGAGAGTGATCGCCGGGTGCAATGGCACGGTGATCTCATCCTTTCTTTCAACAACATCGATGACCACCACCGCCCTCAGCTGCCGTCTCATCCTCCACTACCCTACGGCATCGCCGCCTTGGTCACATCGGTCACGAGGCATTGTCCAAGCTCCTGGAAATGCCAATGCTATTTCTTGTAGTAGCGTCAGCTTTGATCACATTTGCCATGCAGCCAATTAGGTCGTCATGTGCGTCTTCCTTTTAGCATGTCAAATTCTCGAGCGCTTCACCCCTTTGATTTAATACAATGTGATCTTTGGACATCTCCGGTTGTTAGTGTGTCTGGCTATAAATATTATCTTGTCATTCTTGATGATTGCACCCACTACACCTGGACTTTTCCTCTACGCCTCAAGTCCGACACCTTTGGCGTTTTGTCTAACTTTTCTCCTTCGTGCGCACGCAGTTTGACTCTCCTATCAAGGCAGTCCAGTGCGACAAAGGACGAGAGTTTGATAACTCCTTGACCCGCACGTTCTTCCTCACCCACGGTGTAGTTCTTCGTCTGTCGTGCCCATACACCTCACAACAGAACGGACGTGCTGAGCGCACTCTTCGCACATTAACAACATTGTGCGATCCCTTCTTTTTCGGCCGTCTTCCTCCAGCTTTATTGGCCGACACTCTTCACACCGCCACCTACCTCCTAAATCGTCACCCAACTAAAACTCTACACGGCCGCACTCCTTTTCTTGCACTCTACGGCACCCAACCCTCTTATGATCATCTTAGAGTATTTGGTTGTGCCCCGCTATCCGAACTTGTCGTCTACATGCTCCACATAAATTGTCACCTCGCTCTCCTTATGTGTTTTTCTTGGGTATTCCTCATATCACAAAGCATACCGGTGTCTTGATCTTCATTCCAATCGGATCATCGTCTCTCGACATGTCGTGTTCGACGAGACTCTTTTCCCTTTTCGAGATGTCGACCACCCCGGGATCCCAACGCACTAGAGTTTTTGAGCGATGATGATGATTCCTCTTTGCCCGTTGGGCCAAGAGCCGTGGTTGCGAGTGTCCTCCTTCGCCGCTCAGCCAGCCTTCGTGGCCGGCCGCGGCCCTTCGTCCTCAAAGACATGCCGTCACCGAGCCAGGTCTTTGGGCAGCGCACGGCTCACCGGCTAGTGCCGGGCGCGTGTGCACGGCTCGCCGGTCTTCGGCCGCCGCCCACGGCTCGCCGTCTTCCAGGCCACGGCGCAACAAGCGCCTAGCTCACCTGGCGCTGGCGCCGCGCACGGCCTCGACGACTCATCCGCTGCCGGGCCTCGGCGCCCGGCTTCGCTCGGTGGGCCGATGGCGCCCTCGTCCCCTCGGCGCGCTGCCCCCGTGCGCTACGCAGTCGCGCGGAGAGCGCGCGCGGCCACGGACGCATACCGGCCACGAGGCCGTCTCCATCGCTCCGGTTGAGAACGCGCATTCCATGCGCACCCGAGGCAAAGCCGGCATTGCACAAGCCTGGACCATCTCAATCTCCACGCCGTGCCTATGTTGCCGCCATCGCGCTCCGTTCATGACGCCATGTCGATCCCAATTGGCGCTTAGCTATGTAGGTCGAATTTGATGCCCCGATTGGTAATGACACTGGAGCTTGGTTCCTCGCCGCCCGGCATCAATGTGGTTACCAAGAAGTGGATTTTTCGGCACAACGCACGCCGACGGGTCTCTTGATCACTACAAGGCTCGTTGGGTTCGTCGGTGGATTCACACAAACTGGTCTAGACTATGATGAGACCTTCACCCGGTTGTCAAGCGCCGATGCCCTCAGTTATTCTCTCCTTGGCTCTCTCAAAGATTGGCCCATTCATCGCTTGACGTCAAGAATGCCTTCTTACATGGCACCCTCGAGGAGACAAGGTACCGTGTACAGACCTACGGTTTTGTGGATTCCTCTCGTCCCGGATTGGTATGTCGTCTCAACAAATCCCTCTATGGACCGGGAAGTGCGCCTGCGTGCATGGCATCACAGGTCGCTTCATACTTGTCTTCCATTGGCTTTGTTGAAACCAAGTCCGATGCAAATGTCACCGTTCATCTATCGCCGGGATCCGATACACCGCTACTTGCCGCCGTACGTGGATGACATTGTTCTCACGCCTCCTCTCGCCCGTTCCTTCGCCAGTGATTGAGGCACTTCGGGCCGTGAGTTCGCTATGATAGATATGGGCCAGCGCATCATTTTTTGGGCATTTTAAATGACTCGTTCGCTAAGGGTCTCGTTTCTCCCCAACGGCAAGACACTTTGGAGATTTCGGAGCGTCGGGATGAGTGCGTGCAAGCCGTGCGCACGCCCGTGGATCTTCACTCCAAATTATCCGAAGATGGAACTCCCGTTAGTGATGCCACCCAAGCACCACAGCCTAGCGAGGGCTTCGCATTCGACCTTCACGCGGCCGCATATTGCTTTTGCCGTCCGGGAAGAGATCTCGCCTTTATATGCATGATCCTCGAGAGCCTCACCTTGCTGCTCTGAAGCGCATCTTGCACTACTTATGGGGCACTACGACACTTGACCGACCTTGCGCCGCTCCCTCCTACTCGAGCTTGTTGTCTACACGATGCAAACATTGGGCTAGATGTCCCGACACTCGACGTCGACTCTCCTAAGATTGTCGATCTTCCTTGGAGACAACTTGGTGTCTTGGTCCTCCAAGCGACAAGACACCGTCTTTGGTCCAGCGCCGAGGCCGAGTACCGTGCTGTGGCGAACGGCATCGCTGAAGCTACTTGGTTACGACAGTTTACTCCTTGAGCTCCAACGCCCCCCCTCGCCGTGCTACTTTGGTCTATTGCGACAATGTCGCTGCTGTCTATCTCTCCCAGAATCCCGTGGATCAACGGATCGAAGATGTTGAGATCGATCTCCATTTTGTTCGATAGAAGGTCGCCTCGGTCACGTTCGGGAAGTTCTTCATGTCCCTACTACATCACAAGACGCCGAATGTCTTCACCAAGGGCCTTCCCACCTCTTTGTTCCAGAGTTTCGGTCCAATGACCGTTAGCGATGCTCCCAATTAGACTTGGGGAGTGTTAGACTATTGTAATTATAGATGGTAGGCTGCCCTTTGATTAGTGGCATGCACCATGACCGTGGATGGCTCATACGCCACCCCGGTCCCTATATGTACTTGTGTATATTCATGGAATACAATTAACCATTCCCACACTTTCACATTTGAATGAACACTGCCCCATTGCTAGTATAGTCTCTTCATTTGACTGTTATTCCTCTTTGTGATTCTCTTGGGTTCAGCTATTGCTAGCCTGATCTTGATCTCTCAGAAGCCTTATCTCTCACAAGCACACGATCGCTCTATAGAGTACCTAGATCATGTTCAGTGGCAACACTGAGTTCATATAAGGAAGATGCTACACTAACGAAACATGTAGGCGTCGTATGGTATCAGCATCATCACTGATGCTTCATAGATCCATGTGTGTGTATCTCCGATGTGTCATGGAGATCGAAAATCAAAGATCCAAGAGGCCTAAGTAGAGTAGCTACGTGCCTAAGTGACAAGTAAGATGACCCTTGCAGGAAGGTAGCTAGAACATTTTGTGGCTTGTTGGGCGAGTGTCTCAAACTTGTAAACAATGTGTTGTTCTTTCTAAGCACAAAGTTTCCATGCACTACCGGATCCGTAGGCTTTGCCGATGGCTTAAAGACCAGAAACCGCGGCAAAGAGTTTGCCGATGGCGAAGTCACGTTGCCATCGGCAAATCTGGCATCGGCAAAAAAATGGCAACCGACCATGCCATCGTGAACCGTTTCGCCGATGGCCGCGACCGCCATCGGCGAACAGTGCCATCGACCCGTCCGCCCGTCAGCCGGGACGGCGGGTTTGCCGATGTTTGTCGGCGCCACGTACATCGGCAAACAATTATCTTTTCCGATGGCCCGCGGCCGTCGGCTCAACATTTTTTTCTTTTGAAAATGTTTTCCAGGCATTTTTTTGTGTCGGTTTGCCGTGTATGGCGTCAGCAAACCTAAACTCCATTTGGGAATTTTTCCCCAAACACGGGAAAAAATTCCTTTTTTATTTTGTTTTCTTTCCTTTGGAGCCACATTTAATCACAAACATTTGGAGATGCTCACGGGTTTTGACCATCCGACATCATAACGCGAAACTTTTTGAAATTTTTACCACTACACGGCGCCATAATACAGCACAACTCGTCAAGTTTCGTCAATTTGGACTTCGTTTGGATTTTATAGAATTTAAAAACACTTTACGTGCACGTCACTCCCCATATTAGGAGGCCAACGGTCGTAATTTCATGCGAGGTCTGGATACGGCCTCAACATACTCCGAGCATCATGAATATCATTTTTTGAATCAAAAGTTTGCATTATTTTATGTACTGCAGTTCAAATTTAGAGTTGCGGGAAAAATTATAAGAAACCAAAAAAATTAACAAAGTATAGCCACAAAACTAAAAATTGTCCCAACTTTTGAAGCTAGGTTGTATGTGGTGTAGGAAGACTCGAGAAAAAATGGGAAGGAAAACAAAAAAAATACGTTCTTTGCCGCGGCCTTGTAAAGCCATCGGCAAGAGGCTTTGCCGATGGCCGGCCATCGGCACAAATGTTGGGCCAAGGCGCTCCCCAGGCTGCCACATTGCAGCGATTTGCCGTTGGCCGTGGCCATCGGCGAATGAGGCGGTTGCCGATGGCCTAACGCGCGCCATCCCGGCAAAGCCGGCGGCGTCGGCCGCCGTCCGCTCGGCAAGCTTTGCCGATGGTGGGCCTATGCCGATGGCAGGCTATCGGCAAAATCTTACTCTGCCGTTTGCTTTTGTTTGCCGATGGCCCGGCCATCGGCAAGCAGATCTTTGCCGATGGCATGTCTTCGCCGATGGCCCGCCATCGGCAAAAATATATTTGCCGATGGCTTTACTTTGCCAAGCCACTCCGGCTTTTTGCCGATGGCTTATGCTTTGGCCATCGCGAGAGACTCTGTCTCCGGTAGTGATGTGAGATCCTCCTCAATGGCGGGTTCAATGTCGCGACCATGGATCTAAACCTGGAGGGCCAGGGGGAGGACTGGGCCTGATTAACAGTTTAGGACTCCTTTTGGTAGCAATAGTTTTTCAATCATGTAATTGTTCATGTATTGGTTGTTGGTAACCAGGGTGTTACCAGGCTCCTGGTAACCAAGTTGTTACCATTTGCGCCCGGTTGGTTGTAAGTTTGTTTTGAACTTTCTTCGCTTAATGAAATACGCGCAAGCGGCTTAGCCTTGAAAAAAAAGTTTCTATGTGAGATTGTAATGAATTTGCTCTATCACGGCATCAGGGTGCATGCATGCGCGATGCATTTAGTGCAACATATTGTGCTCAACCTTACACATTATCGGGTGCTACAACTTTTTTAGAGAAAAGGGTTCCCCCCGCTTTTGTATTACCAAAAGCAAACAGTTTTAGCATCATTCGGAACAACGCATCAAGCGCAAAGAAAGAAAACGAAACCGAAACGGCTGGGGCTGAGAACAAAGCTCAGACAATCCCACCGCTCAACCCAAATGAAAGTTCTGCCTCAACTGGCAACTGGATACTACTATCTGACACTAAGTCGACGCCACCATCCACATTTGCGCCCGCTGTTGCTCTCTTCTTCACTTCGTTCCAGTGCTTGACCTACGCCAAACGCGGAGCAGCCAATGGAGCCAATCCCGATAATG
>JAENPR010001720.1:0-119608 GCA_018135685.1 Themeda triandra | reverse complement strand
GTCCTGCACCACCAAACTTTGCTTTTGTGTTATATCGAAATGTTATTAAACTGAAAAAAAACAAAATATCTGAATACCATATACTATTATCTGTTGAATCATCAAATCAAGATTTTTTATCTGATACTACGCATCAAGAATAACCGTATATACAGTATATACAAGTAAGTAAATCAAGTTCTTCTCATGCATTTTTAGAATTGTTTGTTGGCTGCTGACAACTTTGTACAGCACTGTTTGTTAAAGTCCAACGCTGTTTTAATGACTGTCCACTAGTCCAAAAACTAAATTATGAGATGTATTATTGGTGTGGGGATGAGGACCCCATCGGGACTAATTCCTTATAGTATGCGGTATCAACGTGGACCAAATCTCTCTTTGTGAGCTTTCGCGAAGACGGGGCCTGGGACAGACAGGGACCGAGAACCATTCTCCAACGGGAACCGTTGCCATCTGCAAGGGCTGAGGCTAAGCTCCACTCAAATATTGCAAGTTGTATGTGGGTGCCTAGGGAATCGGAGCAAAGCACAAGTGGTGTTTGGTCGAAAACTGGACGAAAGACTTCAATAAAAGTAGTATGTACAAGGAGACACATCACGCGTTCGAGAACCATATATTTCATTAATTCTTTCTTGAGAATATACAAAATACATGATCAACGAAAAGTAGTCTTCTTCCGTCTTCAGCGTCATGCTTAAGGAAGGGTCTGATTTAGTATGAGATTGCGTAGTTCGCGATTCCACGGGGCTGTTAGGGCGCGGCCGGTTAATTACATCCGCAAGAAGAGCTTGCGGAAAACCTCCGATTGCGCTTCATGGTTGTCAAGTATTTGTTCATCGCCATGAGCCATATATGATAGATATGGCGTAGTAAAAGTATGGGTGGCTTTATGTCGCGAAGCTCGGTCGTGACATCGCCATCGCCACGTTTCGGGGTAAACGGAAAGATGATAATGAAGGGGTGACTTTCGCCTCGTCGGTGCCCGGTCATGTACGCCAACCTTCATTAACACGGATTATGTGAGTTGCTTTCGCCTCGTCGGTGCCCGGCAACAATGTGTCCCATTCCATTAATTTCTGACGTGTCGATGGAATGACAACTTTGCCTCGTTGACATTCAACCAGGTATAAGTATTACTGAACGTGCTTTCACATGAGATCAAATCGGCAGCCTCCTGGCGTTGGTATTTTCGTAGCCCAGCAGCGGGGTTACCTTGACGGGGACCTTTCCTTCTGTGGCGTCTTGTCTCTTCTTATCGTGACGGTACGGGGGTTTTCCCGACTCGCACGCTGCGACGAAGGGGGCGCCTAATTCGTGCGTCTTGATCCTTCTTATCGTAAATTTAGCGGGGTTTCCCAACTTGCACGTTAAACGAGCGGGCGCTCCCATCTCGTGCATCTTGATTTTCTCATAGCGACGAAGCGAGGGTATGTCCGCCTGTGGTCTTGTTTTCTTGTCATCGCGGCCAGTAGGTATGTCCGTCTCGTGCGGCCTTGTTTTCTTTGTCATCGCGACCGAAGCGGGTATGTCCGTCTCGTGCGGCCTTGTTTATTTGTCATCGCGACGGCCGGGTATGTCCGTCTCGTGCGGTCTTGTTTATTTTGCTCGACCGGCAAAGATAACTCGGTAACGACCCTCGCGGCGGAGGGTTCGAATGCTATCCAAGTTGCATTGTTGATATTGGTGAAGAGCATGAGGCTCCGTCATCGGCGTGTATGCTTCCGTCCGGGCTTTGCTTCTCGGCGTAACAGCCATCTTGAGTAGATGCATGTCTCTTGATTGTCACATGGCCTAAATTGATCATCAGCAACTAGCAACTTAACAACGACCTTGCGCGGCAAGGGTTCTGACGTTGAAGTACAAGCACAACAACATGATCACAGAGCCAAACGGGAGCACAGCACGGCGTGTAGCAACTTCTTGGCGAGGTGAGCAGATCGGTACGGTCTTGGCGATCGGTGGTCTGGCGAGGTGAGCAGATCGGTACGGTCTCGGCGTGTTGCAGCTTCTCGTCGAGATTGCAATGCTTTGCTTGAGGCTTCTCGGCGAGACAGGAGTATATGTAGGTTAATGAAACATGGCCGAACACCGGCGACTTGCGTACGTATATGTGTATGTATGGCCTCCCCTTAGCTTATGTCAAGGGTGCTGCTTTATATAGGGATCAGGAAAGCCTGGATCAACTTTTTTGGCCAAGCAAACATGTACGTATCTTGATTAGATTAGATAACAGCACGCAAGTTTGTTTCCTTGTTCGATCTCCCTCGTACGTGTTTGCCAAGGACTCTAACTCAGTCCAATACTCTTTACGTGAGAGTAGTCCATGTCGATGACGTGTGGGCCAGTTGTTCAACCAAGATCACATATATATGTGTGCAACATACGATTCCCTGCCTCCAAGTAATATCTCTCGTAAATAAATCTGAACTCTATCTCCAACGAGTTCAAATAAAAATATCTCCTTTATTCCAACAATACGTGGAATTTACCTTCTAAAAATACTTTGAGGTGGGGCCCATGAATCATAGGCTCAACCATGCATGATAAATCTCATACGCCATATAAATGTGTCAGTAATATGCGCCGAATAAATGTATTCCATATTCATCTTGTCACATGATTTTTAAATAAAAAAAATCATCAAACAAAATACCACACTTGATTGAGTTTATGCGCGAAGCGGCAGAGATTCAACTCGGGAAATATAACTTTTGATCCACCTGGCTGCGTTGGTCGTAGCCTGGCATACCTTTGTCTCCGAGGCTTATGATCCCAGAAGTATGTTGAGATCACAACTCGACAAGTATATTTAGAAAATATGGCGAAAAGACATGCCACTTTTTAGTAATAGCAAGAAGCATGATATGGCGAAAACATACCATATCCAGAATAAAGCTCATGTGGTCTCCGACGAGCCTGGCCGCATGGTCATAGCGTGGCTTTATTTTCCTCTTTTATATCTTGATGACATAATAAGTGCGGCGAATATTTAGAAAATATGGCGAAAAATCATGCCATGTTTCCTATAGCCAGCAATGAGTAGGATATAGCGAACTTCATACCATATCTTGAATAAATAAATCTTCTGGTTCCATTGTAACCAAAACAGTGATAGCCAATGGAACGTTTGAATTCTTGAAGGGTGGAACTATTCAAGTTACTGCCACCTGAATTAACAAAAATTGATGGATGATTTCAGGGCTTTAAAAGAGGCCAAACAACTCTTAGTCATCAGTTGTTTCATCTTGAAGACAGCTCAAAACAATACAATGGTTGCTGCAAGTAAAAGCTCTTGGACAAAGTAACGACGAATGCGCCCTTATGGATGAGATCATCAAACATTATGAAGAACAATTCGCATCCCAAGGACTTCGGCTTGAGAAGCACTCGTCCCATATTCAGGGACTGAGGTCACAAATTGAAAAGTCACAAATTGAAAAGCTCAATAGTCAGCTTATAATATCTGAAGGCTCATGCTCGAGAGAGCCATTCGAAAGAAATACACTGCTTAATGTTTGACTCATCATCAAGAACGACTCAAAGAGACAAGTGCGCTTCAATCTCAACTGGAGGCAATGTCCAGGAAGAACCACGAGCAGCTGCAGCACCTTGAACAAGCGACTGCCTCCTTTACTGATCAAAAACGACACGTACGGACTTACAGAACACGCCAGATCTTTGTTGCTCCCGTGAGCCGTAGGTAGCTCTATTCCATCAAGACATTTTTGAGTCTCCTTGTAATAATTATATAATATCTTGCAACATATCGTCCACCTCCTTTTTTAAAAAAAAAATCCATGCAGCCTGGTATGTGAAATGTACTTGTATCGTACCAAGTAATCACGTATCCATGGAAACATGATGCAGATTTTTTTCTTGGCAAGCTCTAAGAGCCCGAGCATTGACTTTGGCCCATGCTTGTTACAGGAAGGATGTACAGAACTGCGCCGCACAAATCCGGATCAGCATGGTCATGGGGATTGCAGAAGGGTATATATAGCGAAAATTCATGCCATCCCTTAGAAAATTTAGCAATGGAGTGAGGTAGGATAAGACCGATATCAACCGTGTCTTGAATTGTAGTAATGCGGGATAGGGCGAAAATCATGCCGCCACCTGAAAGAAACATAACATACTTGAAAGCGGCGAAAATCATGCCATATACACAAAAAGACATCCCCAGGTTCCACTCCAACCAAATATATTGGTGCCAGCAAATGGAATGTAGTATCCATGGAAAAATTTATCAAGATCAATGCGACCATTTTACAGCAACGGTGCCAGACCATCAATCTCAAAGGGTTTCACAGCTACGCAATCACCGCGTTGGCTTGCTTCACTGCTCCCGAATTTATATGCATCCGAAAACTCATAGATGCTGGAATTTTCGAATAAAACCCATGATGTTCTCTTATCAATAAAGAGACATGAGATTATATGGCGAAAATCCATGCCATTGGATTAATAATTGAGGATGTAGTAAAGAAGTACATCTTCATCCCGACAACACAAAAGGGTGGGTGACTATGCCACAACCGAGCAAGGTTTTCATTTTATTTGTGACAGACTTGCTGCTACAAGAGCTTATATACTGTCATCAATCTTCAATCGTGTGAGCAGTTCATGTGCCTCTTCATCTTTTGAGGGCATAGAACTGCCACCGGTTAGGCAAATAATGGCGAAAGAACATGCCACCAGAACTCCACAAGGTGTTCTTTTAAACTTCACTTTGAGACTTTTTTTTTGCCATCAAGGCTAGCTTGTTGGATTGAGCAGAATAATATTATGGAGATCAACTCATAACATGGAGATGTAGTTGTACCCGAGTTCAATGGTATCAACCAAGAGATCATTTGTTACAATGATGCCAATACTCAAAAGGTTCCATGGTTGGATGTATACCTTTAATGGTGCATTTGCTGCTCCAGAGTAGCTACTAATATCCGTCCAAATCATCATAGATGTCCCATGCCAAAGGTTCATGTATCTAAATAATTGCTTGATGAAGGTCTTGCACACCCTTCTTTAATTTGAATTGCATGAGCAGTCACATATATAGAGTGCTCATGTTGCTAAATTAAGAGCCACCAAATCTTGTGGAAGAGATATAATTCTTGGTCCTTCTCAAGAAAAGCTGAGAGAAGAAACACTAATTTTAAACAAAATATATGTTGCCCATAATGATGAAGCACCAGAGGCATGTTGCTCATAAGATAATCATATTCCAACACAACTAGCATGTGTGGTTCAGTTCCCTCGTGGAAATAGTGTAAAAATGTTAACACTTCGTCGGGACATCTTAGGGTTAGTGGAAATCTTTCCGAGCCTCCCCTTCAGTCATGTGCTTCATGCCTCCCTTCGTCCAGCAAGGAATGTAGGATATGGCTAGAATTTCAGGGTTGGTTTGGGGGAAAATGGCTAAGGCAATTTTTAGCCATTACTTTTGCCAAGGTTGATGAATAACTACCCTCCTCCTTCACTTGCTTTGCTTGAGAACTTGACTTCATTTGATCTCTCGAGAGCTTCACTTGATGACTTGACTTGATTTGATTTTTGAGAGCTTCACTTGATGACTTGACTTCATATGATTCTTGAGAGCTTTTGAGACAGTTGACTATGTCTCCTTTTGATTTTTGAGAGCTCTAGTTGACTATTCTCTTTTTTCTCCTTTGGAGTTATTTCTTGAAACTTGTCTTGAAAGAATTCGGAGGGTAGCTATCCATCTTTGTGGAACTAATAATCCTCGCAGGCTTGTTTTTTCGGGCCCTTGTTATCACCTCTGAGGATGGCATGCGGCTGCACACTTGACCCGGATTGAACGATCGGGTAGCCCTTTCATGCTCTTCTTCCTATAGTCTTCCTCGAGGGTTAGCATTCCTTTTAAAGTGGACAAAAGGCGGAGGCACGATAAACCCACGACTTCGGGGTCAGCTTGGATTGAAATTCCACCACCACTTTTATCCCTTGTCGGTGTAAACCATGTGCTTCGTGTTGAGGTTGCTTTACCACACAAGCTAGGCATGTTGGAAAATTTCCATCCTAGAGCAACATGCCTAGTGACCATCCACCAAAGGCACAACATATGTCATGCAGGGTATCAATTAGTTGGGGAATATCTTGTCGAAATATGCCACCAACGGCATGTGATGGACTCCTTGGTGACCTTGATGAAGCGAATATCTCCTCCATTGTTCAACTAGTTAACTAGCTCTTGTATATTGCAGATGTTACATTGCAACCAGCTAGATTTTGTTTGTGTGAATTGGTAGGTACCAGCAACTTATATTAGCATGTACCCTAGTGTGCAAAGCCACAACCATATTGATATACGGAGGGTGATAAACAAAAATAGTAGCACCATTGGCATGTGACCATGATATTTTTTTTTCTGATGAAGAATCTGCCACCTTTGGTAACATGGGGCATGACCTTCATGAATCTCATTTTCACATGCATCATTGCAGGCAAACAAGTGAATAAAGTTGCCTGGTTAAGTATATGAGTACCATCTCAATGAAAATCAGTAAGGATCCGTAGGTTAATGAGCAAGACAAGATGCCCATTTATATAAAACAAAGCACAGTGTCAATCCAATTCCTAGGGACACTTGCATATTGTAGATATGATGATGTTGATTTCGTCTTGAATCTTCAGGTAGCCATTCTTGGCGTGACCATGAATTCCAGCAAGGAGGTAATGGAGCTTGCATCGAGTAATGAAACAAGCCCGGAAGGGAATCCCTCCGTGGTGCTAGTTTTCTTCAGTAGTTTTGGGGATGATGGCTAGTGGCATAATGTCTGCCACCAGCTTACTAAGTAGATTCAGGAGCACGATCATAATGACCATGGCCTTGGTACTTGAAAATTCTGAATAGGGGAGCCATAGCACCTGCATATGTGGTTGGTTGGCGACCTTGGAGGTGGAGCTGCTTCTCCAACTCCTTCATTTGGGCTTGCAGCTGCTGAACTTGCTGTTGGAGCTATTCGGCATGGCGATGCACTTGGATGAGGCACCGATACTTCATTTGCTGTTGCAGCAGACTTATTCTCCTCTAGACCCAAATCCGTAGTGATATGGCACGAGGAAACCAAGGTCAGTGAGGGAAATTATTCTCAATACGACTCAATGTTCCACAACCGGGAAATTTGGCTGCACGTTTTATAGTGCGTGTCCAAAATTCATCCATATAATAGCTTGCCAAACAGCTTTGTCTTCAGTTCGTTAGGCTTTTTGGTCACGCAGATAGCATGCATGCATCCTTGACGTACGGCGTCGGTGGAACTCAGATATGAGTGAGTCTTTTTTAGCAGTCATGCATGCTCTTAACAACACGAGCACGTACTTCATCATGGAGCTTCATGACATGTCTTGTCTTCCATCAGTAGTTGCAAAGAGCATTCCGGTTGTTCTTTAAGCGCACAAGGCACAACGACCGGGACAAGGAGTAAGAGACGTCATCAAGCGCCTTGAGGACTTTGGCCTCGGTGGTTATGTTCCGAGCTGCACGTCGAGCTTCCATGGCATGCATGCTTGCGCACATCCTTTGATTCCTCAACTTGAATTACCGCATAGTCTTGTGTGGGATGGTACGTAGTAAAACTTGTCTTCATGGGAGAAGACCGCCATGGACGCATGTGTTCCGAAGTGAATCAGGCAAGCGGGCCGGAGAGAACTCCATCGCCTCCTTAATGATGACGACAGGGAAGGACGACTCACGGCAAGAGGCTCCGAATCCTTCAGTTAGTACGCCGTGTACTTGAACTTGTATGATGAACGCAAAGCTTAAAGCTTCGCGTGCTGATTTCAAACTAGGCATTGATCCGCCCTTTTGTGTATATATATATATACGAGTCTCACACGCATAAGCATGCAAGAAACACGATTTTTTATATACCGCGTAACACGGTTACTTGAGTAGCGTTACTGCCCTTCGTGCATCAACCAGGCAGCACATTGATCTTCAGAGAGAGCATCATCCAGAATGTCTCACATTATGGGAGAACAAATATTTTTGACGACGACCATTGAAGCGCAGCAAAGATGGGAGGAGAATCGTCCCAGGCGTGCCATTTTGTTTGGTCGAAAACTGGACGAAGACTTCAATAAAAGTAGTATGTACAAGGAGACACATCACACATTCGAGAACCATATATTTCATTAATTCTTTCTTGAATATACAAAATACATGATCAACGAAAAAGTAGTCTTCTTCCGTCTTCAGCGTCATGCTTAAGGAGAGGTCTGGCGTAAGAGATTGCGTAGTTCGCCGATTCCCGGGGCCTGTTGGGCGCGGCCGGTTAATTACATCCGCAAGAAGAGCTTGCGGAAAACCTCCGATTAAGCTGCGCTTCATGGTCGTCAAGTATTTGTTCATCGTCATGAGCCATATACGATATATGGCGTAGTAAAAGTATGGGTGGCTTTATGTCGCCGAAGCTCAGTCGTGACATCGCCATCGCCACGTCGGGGTAAACGGAATATATTAATGAAGGGGATGACTTTCGCCTCGTCGGTGCCCAGCCATGTACGCCTGCCTTCATTAACACGGACATGTGTGAGTTGCTTTCGCCTCATCGGTGCCCAGCAACAATGTGTCCAATCCCGTTTAATTTGGACGTGTCGATGGAATGACAACCTTGCCTCGTTGACATTCAACCAGGTATAAGAATTATGTAAACGATGCTTTCTCATGAGATCAAATTGACAGCCTCCGGCGTTGGTATTTTCGTAGCGAAACGAGCGGGGTTGCATTCGAGCGGGGCACTCCTTCTCGCGCGTCTTGTCTCTTCTTATCGTGACGAGCGGGGTTTTCCCGTCTCGCACGTTGCAACGAGCGGGCACGCTCCCACCTCGTGCATCTTGATCCTTCTTATCGTGGACGAGCGGGGTTTTCCCAACTTGCACGTTGCAACGCGCGGCGGGGTATGCTCCCATCTCGTGCATCTTGATTTTTCTCATAGCGACGAGCGGGGGTATGTCCGTCTCGTGTGGTCTTGTTTTCTTGTCATCGACGGCAGCGGGTATGTCCGTCTCGTGCGGCCTTGTTTTTTCTTGTCATCGCGACGAACGGGGTATGTCCCTGTCTTGTTCGTGCGGCCTTGTTTTATTTGTCATCGCGACGAGCGGGTATGTCCGTCTCGTGCGGTCTTGTTTATTTTGGCTCGACTTCAGCATAAATAACTCGGTAACGACCTCGCGCGGCGAGGGTTCTGACGTTACCAAGTTGCATTGTTGATATTGGTGAAGAGCATGAGGCTCCGTCATCGGCGTGTATGCTTCCGTCCGGGCTTTGCTTCTCGGCGTAACAGCCATCTTGAGTAGATGCATGTCTCTTGCTTGTCACATGGCCTAAATTGATCATCAGCAACTAGCAACAACAACGACCTTGCGCGGCAAGGGTTCTGACGTTGACAAGCACAACAACATGATCACAGAGCCAAACGGGAGCACAGCACGGCGTGTAGCAGACTTCTTGGCGAGGTGAGCAGATCGGTACGGTCTTGGCGAGGTGAGCAGATCGGTACGGTCTCGGCGTGTTGCAGCTTCTCGTCCAGATTGCAATGCTTTGCTTGAGGCTTCTCGGCGAGACAGGAGTATATGTAGGTTAATGAAACATGGCCGAACACCGGCGACTTGCGTACGTATATGTGTATGTATGGCCTCCCCTTAGCTTATGTCAAGGGTGCTGCTTTATATAGGGATCAGGAAAGCCTGGATCAACTTTTTGGCCAAGCAAACATGTACGTATCTTGATTAGATTAGATAACGGCACGCAAGTTTGTTTCCTTGTTCGATCTCCCTCGTACGTGTTTGCCAAGGACTCTAACTCCAGTCCAATACTCTTTACGTGAGAGTAGTCCATGTCGATGACGTGTGGGCCAGTTGTTCAACCAAGATCACATATATATGTGTGCAACATACGATTCCCTGCCTCCAAGTAATATCTCTCGTAATAAATCTGAACTCTATCTCCAACGAGTTCAAATAAAATATCTCCTTTATTCCAACAATACGTGGAATTTACCTTCTAAAAAATACTTTGAGGTGGGGCCCATGAATCATAGGCTCAACCATGCATGATAAATCTCATACGCCATATAAATGTGTCAGTAATATGCGTCGGATAAATATATTCTCATATTCATCTTGTCACATGATTTTTTAATAAAAAATCATCAAACAAGTGGACAACTAACTTTGCAACTCACAACGACAGGCCGCCTACTAGATTTTTATGGGCGTGGAATAAAATCAAAAGACAACTGATAATTCAGTTTACATACAAATTGCGAACCAAAATGCCTAATTGGGAGTTAAAAAACGCTTAATACGGAACAAAAATGTATATTCTACTCCTACGCTCCCACAAGCCACTATAGATAGCCCAATGGGTTGCTCGACCCAGCACGACAAGGGCTCTCAAAGGGCATGGCCCGATAGGAGTTGGACCAGCATGGCATGCCTACCTCATCGGCCGTGTTGTTCTGCCTATGCTTATTGTATTTTGAGGCGGTTTTGTCTTTTTATTTATTTATTTTGACTGAATCTTTAAAAAATTATAGTAAATCATAAAAAAATTATTAAATTTAAAAATCTAATTTTGTTGGACTCCACATGAGTAGATCTACACAGTGATTTTTTGTTGTAGAAAATTTTTGTGGTAGATTTAGATATATATTTTTCGTAATTAATTAGAATAATTCATAACTGCAGTTTCTATGGTCCAATTGTGTTGAAATTTTTATGATGACCTAATTATTGTATGATTAAACTACAGTAAAAATTTCATACTCTTTAGATTATGTATAACTTCGTTATAGATAAAAATTTAATACTCACTTGATCATGTATAACTTAGTTATAGATTTATTTAGATTTAACAAGCATAAACCTAAGTAAATCTATAACTAAGGGCTGAGATCAAAGAGTGGGACGCAGCCTTAACTAGGAAGCATCAGATGATTCTGGGTATAGTAAATCGCAACGAACTCCGATGAACTGCATTTGATTCGGATGCTTCTGCGCTAGCTCTGCGAAATCCAAACTCTGAAGTTGCAGTTGCAGGCCCTGGAGCTTGAATCCGATGTTTGCTCACCCAGCTGCAGAGGATGAGCGAGTCGCGTGACCGGACAACTGCGGCAGCGGCTGGATCTTTTCTGGAAGAGAAGGTTGTCTCACGTAACGTATTTGCCAAATGAATATTTTAACAGAGGCTGCATTCTTGTGCACAAGCGAAGATATTACAACCAGAAGATAATTACAGGTAAATAAGACTGCAAAGCCAAACAGGGCGGCGAACGGTAGAAATGAGTGCGAACCAACAGAGATTATAATGGCAGTGAGGCTAAAAGTGATAAACAGTAGAAAATGAACAGTGCAGAACAGCGAATCCTAAGCGGCCTTGGATTGTTTCCGCGTTGAGGGATAATAACAAATATAATATAAATGGAATCCACGCCATAGATTCCAGAAGCAACCAATCACCATAGGGCACAGGGTGGGTGCATACACGTGGCTATAGGTACCAACTACCCAGGTGATGAGCGATTATAAAGCCCGGCCGGAGTATCCACGATCGAATCGATCCTCCCCCAGACCACTGTCGCAGCACACCACACATCCCATAGTAGCCGAGTAGCTAGACTGATATGACTAGCTTGCTAGCGATCGAGCAAATGGCCGCCGCGGCAGCCGCTAGCGGAAGCGAGCAGGCTGCTGCACCTGAGCCAACACCAAAAATCCTCGCACCTGCCTGCCCGCGGGCCACACTCCATCCGCAGCTGTTCATGGCTGCTCGCTGCGGCAACAGCATGCTTCTGAAGCATCTGCTCGGGATGCGGAATGCCACTCGGAACGGTGGGATCCGTGAGACGAATCTGGTGACGACCAACCAGGGGGACTTGCAAGTTGCCGACAGCGAAGTCGAAGATGATGATCGCCGAAGTCCATCTCCATCGTCTGCGGCGTCTCATGATGATGATGCGCCGCTGCCTCCGCCGCCAGTAGAGCCCCTTGCTGCGGATGGGGTGACCAACCAGGGGGACTCGCTGCTGCAAGTTGCCGACATCGAAACCGAAGTAGATGATGATCGCCGAAGTCCATCTCCATCGTCGGCGTCTCATAGTGATGATGCGCCTCCGCCGCCGCCAGCAGAGCCCCTTTCCGCGGATGGGGTGACCATCCAGGGGGACTCGCTGCTGCACGTGGTTGCGGCATGCGGCGACAGTGACGACTTCCTCGAGTGCGCCGAGATGATCTACGACAAGAAGAGCCGCCTTCTGGTCGCCCGCAACACCAAGGGCGACACACCCCTGCACTGCGCTGCCGGTGCTGGGAATGCCAACACGACCACGTCCGTGGCGGCGGCACCACCGATATCGCAGCCGCACGTCATAGTGGAAGTGGAACCACGGCGGCCACATGATGATGACGCTGTTGCTGCGCCGCTGCCGCCACCACCGGTGATCCCGATCGGGGTGACCACGCATATCGAGGGGGGCTTGCTGTTGGTCCACAGCGAAATAGTGGAACAAGTCGTCGAGCCACCAGCGGCGGCGGCACGAGCACCCTCCAGATCGTTCCCAACGTTGGCAGTCCCGGGCCTTGATGAGGATGGGGTGACGACCATGGAGGGGGACTCCCTGCTGCACGTGGTTGCGGCGTGCGGCGACGACGACAAGTACCTCAGCTGTGCCAAGATCATCGTCCGCAACAAGGAGAAGAAGGGCATCACAGCTGCAGTGCGCCTAGCCCTGGAAGCGCGGAACCGCAAGGGCGACACGCCCCTGCACTGCGCCGCCGGTGCTGGGAACGCCAACATGATCTCCTGCCTCGTTGGTCTCATCGCCAACACCGCTGATGACGACGTGGCTAGGGCAGCGGTGAAGACGGCGTTCCTGAGGATGCAGAACGGGGTTGGTGAGACCGCGCTCCATCAGGCCATCCAAGCTGCCAACAACAAGGTAGCCTGCATCAACCAGCTCATGGCCATGGATCCAGAGCTGGCCTGCATCCCACATCATGAGGAAGATGCTGGTGCTTCCCCATTGTACTTGGCTATCTCACTGGGTGAAGTCGAGATTGCACGGCATCTGTATGTCAATAGCAAAGGCAAGCTGTCCTATTCCGGACCAGATGGTCGTAACGTCTTGCATGCAGCGGTTCATCGTGACCAAGGTAAGATTAAAATAAGCTAGTTTAAATTACTTGAGTATGCATTTTTAGAAAAAAAAAGGAATTTATGTACAGTACTAGTAGTAATGAAAGTGTTGGTATAAGCACTTGCCCCTTCCATTAGGGATCCGGGGAGGAGGGCGAAGGTTTCCCGGAACGAGGATGTGAGGTTCGAACGTGCATCTAATGGAAATAAAGTTGGTGGGGCCCGATTCAGAAATTTGCATTAATTGGGACTTAAAAAGCCAAGTCCTCTCTTCTTTACACAAGCCACCGATATTTATAGGCCGTCAAAGGGTCATGGGGCTTTTACATTAGGGTTCCAACCCGTGTCACACTGCAAGTGGGCCCCCGGCGGGGGTGTTTTGGTACACGGGAACCACGGACATTCTCCTCGCCCTATCCTGGAGCGCCACGTGTCGGATCGGCTGCGGGTTCCACGTGTCGGGCCACTGAGACGCCGCCTCTTGGTGACCTCCGCGCGGCCGTTCGAGGTTGTCCGTGGTCCTTGCCGTTGCCCGCGTTGGGCGGCCGCTCCGAAGGTCTTGGGAGACCTTGCCCACCGTCGCGAAGGTCGTAGGTGATCCCATCAACATGTTGCGTACTGCGGGGAGTGTGAGTGGAGATGGGAAACTGCGAAGGTTGGCTATACCTTCGGTTTCTTGAGGTGAGCGAAGACCTTCGCCGGTGCGAGTACTCCAGCGAAGGTCATCGGGGCTGCGTGGCTTACTTGGGTGTCTTGGCCCCTGCCCGGGCCGCGGAGCTACGTAGGGGGTCTGGCGGAGGTTGCTCCCCAACGATGGCCCCTCGATGGTTCGGCCGGGCTACCGGCGGGGTCGGAACAACGCCCTTGAGAAAAGAGGGAGCACGGCGGAAGCGTGTCGTTCGAGGCCGTCCTCCGTAGCGATGCCCAACCGTTGCTCGCGGCCCGTTTTAGCCGGGCCCATTCGTGTTTGGACATTTTGGTTGAATGATGGGCCGAGGTGGGCTCTGCGCCTTTGTTGCGGCGATAGGACGGCTAGGGTTTGCGTGGTACCGCGCGCCGTTCGATCACCGCGTCCTCGGGATCCGCGTCGGCCGTTACCGCGGTGAACTCCCCGGCCTATAAATGGCCGGGGTGGGTGAAAAGGACGTCTTTTACTGTTCCGCGCGCTTGCCACCGGGGAGCTTTCCTTGCCATAGCTTTCTCGGCGCGGGGGTTGTTGATTGTCGCGAGGGTGAGGTTGTCGGAGGTTGTGATTGCTTGTGAGAGCGGGGTAAGGACTAGATGACGAAGGTGTACGCCACCATGGGCCCCGTTAGCTCGTTCCGTCTAAGAGTTCGGGGCCAGGCAACGCGGCGGATGCGGATCTTGCGAGGTTCGCGTCTAGGGGATGGCTGGAGAAGGACCGGGCGAAGCCCGCTGGGTCGGTGTTGACGTCGCTTCCCAACGACAATGAAGTGGTGGTGTTCGAGGCTTTCTTCGAGGCAGGGCTTCGGTTTCTGGCTCACCCGCTCGTACTGGGCGCCCTGCGAAGGTTCGGCGTCCGTTCCATCATCTTACGCCCACTGACTTCCGGCGTGCGCGTTTGTGTGGGGCTGCCATTCACGGGGGTGGAGCCAACGGTGGAGGGATTTGCGAGGTTCACGGCTTGCACTTGCGAAAACGGACGGGGACGGTGAAGGTTGAGGACAAGACCGTGCGGGAGGAAAGCCAATTTGGAGTTTACACATTTCGTCGTCGGGCCACCGCGAAGGTGCCCGTGCGAGGCTCAAAGAACAAGTGGGAAGGCTGGTTGACCGGTGGTTCTATTATCGTCTGGATGAAGCGGAGGTTCGGGGGCTGACGGGCGACCTTCGTCCGCTCCCTGACAAGGATACAGTGAAGGTGACCGCCGTTTCCAACGTGGGGTCGCGGCTTTGCGAAGACGCCATGCGCGACCTCTCTCGGTGCATGACGCAGCGGGATCTGTTTGCGGAATATCACTGCGCGAAGGTCGTGCCATTGAAGGCCGACCACAATTGGAGAGGGCGAAGGAGGGGGAGTCCTCTTACGGTGCCGGGGATTTGGTTTCTGAAGGACTTGAATTTGCCGAGCCTTCGCGCCGTTTGGGCGGAAGAGTTTACTTCCTCCGCGGATGAGGCAAAGGCTTTGAAAAATTCATGTTGTGGTGGAATCGGAGGTTTGGAGCTTGTTGGGAAAGTGGACGATGCGGAGCGAAGAAGGCGAAGGAAGAGATGGGCAGGGTGGCCGGGTGAGCCGGGTGTACGATTTGTTGGGAATTGAGTATGGGGCCGCGGCGAAGCTGCGGCTCCGCGAAGGGGAAGCAACGGAGGATGAGGAAACGGACTGCGGTTGAGGCCGTTTCGGAGACCTCCGAGGCTTCGGCCGGTGAAGACGTGCCCGCCCCCACCGCGGGGGTGGCTGCGGGGAGGAAAATTGCGGAAGACTACTGGGTGGTCGGGGCGGCGGTGAGGGCCGCGTTCCGCTTCTACCGGCTGCGGTGGCTCGGGCTGCGGAGGAGGCGTTGAACGTTGCGCCGGTTGCGCGACGACCTCCGGTGCCAACGAGAGGGAGGGCGGGAGTCGGGGACTTGGCGGGGGCCGTGGTGCCTCGGCCCGGCCTCGGCGGCGGTGCCGGCGCCCGCTCCGTTGTGAGCGTTGGCTCGTCCGGCGGCGTAGCGACGACGAAGGGGAGGAGGGCTGGGTCTCAAGAGAAATCCTCGCGGTTCGTCTCCTCCGGCGCCCGCTCGGGGCGACAACGTGCGGGAGGACGCGGAGGTCTCTTCGCCGCCCGCCGCGGGGGAAGGCCCCACGGAGGTCCAACCGGAGGTTGCTGCGGAGGTGCGGCGGGGAGGGGAGAGCCGGGACATTGAAATGGCGGAGGTCGGTGTCGCCGGAGCCGGGGGTGAGCCCTTGGACTATGAGGGCTCCATTATTGGGTCAAGGGAACGGAGGTAGTGCCTGATCCCTCGACTGTGGCGGGCAAGAGTGCCTTTGGCGAGGCTTCACCGGGCGCACTACCCTACTACGCTCAGACTGCGGGGGTGACGGACCCCAAGGCAAATTTGCACACCAGTGCGGATCTGCGCGGGTGCCAGCTGACCTGCAGTAAAGAAGAACGGAGATTTCTGGTCCTTGCCTTTGGGCGGGTCAGCATCCCGGAGGCGGAGGTGTACCTGGGGAGACAAAAACTGAAAGATAATCTGGTGGACGTAGAAGCCAAGCTTGCGGAAGCCATTCTGCTCGTGCGGGCTTCGCGGCAACAGGTTGCGAGGGCTGACGAGAACTCCCAGAAAAGATTGGCGGAGCTAGAGAAGAAGAACCGGGACCTCGAGCGACGGAACCAGGAGCTACTCGCGGAGCAGGCTGCTCATGATTCTGATATGACTAAGCTCCGCGAGAGCTCCAGGAAGGCCATTGATGATTGTGAGAAGGAAATTGCTCGAAGCTTGGAGTTGAGGGCGGGGAGATGCGGGACGTCGCGCGGACTTCGAAGACATGAAGAAAAGAGGCGAGGATGCTTTGAAGGTCGCGAGGAGGTTCGAAGAAGCGGGTTGAGGAAACGGAGGAAAGGGAGGCTGACATGCTTCGGGCGGCGATCGCGCGCGTGACGGAGGTGAAACGGACATTTGATGCGCAAGCTTGGACTATGCCGGCGGAGCTCCCACGATGGAATTACTGCGGAGCTGGCGTCGAAGCGTACATGGGATGGTTCACCAACGAGTTAAACTTCACGACTCTGTTCTTTGATCGGTTGGGGCGAAGCGGGGGTATCTTTGCGGAGTCGGCTACGGCTTGCGCCCTTAGGGATGCGGGAAGCGGGCATGCACATAAGATAATTGCTGCCGACTTTCGCTACCCCAGCATTGCGGAGGTCCGAGAGTCGAAGAAGGAGCCGTTGATTGCTGCCGTAGCGCTAAGCGCCTTTGACAAGTTTGCGGTGGTCGGGGTACCAAGGCGGCGTACGAGATCGTCGCCGCGGGTTTCGTGGGGGTAAAGACCGTGCGGCTACTTGTCAATGAGTAGTTGCTCTAAGAGTTTTGCTAAATTAATTACTGGCGCGACTTTTTGGCCTTCGCGGGGTGATGCGGTGTTGACATTTCTAACGCCACTCGGTGTTAGGTTGTCATCCCCAACATGGCGCCAAAAATGCTGGTACTAAATAATGCAACTGCTACTAGAAATAAATATGGGATCCGCAAGCGCACGAGATAATACCGATGTAGCATTTTAACCGGGAGTATCCGGTATCGTTATTTATATTTTTACCCTTTGGGAAGGGAATGCCTTTGGATAATGAGTGATGAGCAATGCACATCTTTGTAATGGAGAACTTTAACCTTGTACGTATCAATCATCTCATACGGGGTAAGTGTCATATAAAATATAGGAATGAATGATAAATGACATAAGATAAATGAGAGCAATTAGCCACATAAAATAATAGTAATAAGCCATCTCAACTTAGCACTCTAAGCTTATAACACTAGCATGGACTAGGATGATCTAGGGTATAATCCTATGTTATTCTAACTATAAGGTCAAAGCATACAATGATTAGTGCAAGAACATCTAGCAATCATGGCGGGAAAAGGTTACATCTATGCATAGTGATATTACCAGAGAAGACAAGAGACATAGCAAAGACTTCAATGTAATAGGTTGTTCTACTAAGACCTACCAACGGGGGATGGAATACAAAGGACTCAACGGAACTGTCACTTCCGCGATCTACCACACGACCCGGCCAATAGGGTGTAATCGCAGATAAATACGGTCTAGACACCACGCCTACACAATATTTACCACTCACCCATCGATCTAATGAGCAAGCGCTATACGATCCTATGCATAAACATAATTCTAGTCCAACTATGCTAAACATATAATCAAAGTAAACTAAGAACAACATAATTGAGAATATAATCAAATAGAGCAAAAGTCAAGTATGATATAATAGAATAGAATAAAGTACTACTCATAGTATCACGAACAATGATGAATATTACAAGAATGTAGAGGGGAATTACCAAGAACTCCGACAGATCCGGACTCCAAGCTAGGCTTGATTCCCTCTAGATCTATTCCTATGTAGCTATGCTACTAAACTATGGAGCTCTAATTGAGATGGTGGCTCGGCTTCTACGAATTCGATGAGAGAATGAACTCTTGAATAAATTAGGATTGAATTCGGGTTTCACCCGGGGGCCGGGGCTCGAATATATAGCCCCTAGGATTAACCACGGCCCTCGGATCAAACCGACCTAAATGGACGATAATTATTCATCCTCAAAGGCGGTGGAGGCGGGATCCACGAGACTCCACGATTGGTGGAGGTGGGGAGTCGGCCGACTCCCCACTGGTCGGCCGGCGGCCACCCCTGCCAGTGGGCCCCGGCTTCCGGGGTTTGCCTTACGGAGTCTTCTAGATTATACAATTTTACCCGTTCGGTCTTTATCTCTATGTAATCATGACATGTGGGCCTCCTTTGGTTCTCTTTACGATAACCCCCTGCAGAAATAGACAATCACCAAAACTCATGGAATTACATCGGTGTAACCCCTATATCTAACAGGTGAACTCAAATTAGTCCTTTCTCTTCTTGCGTTGACGGTATAAAATTGATACTTAACGACCGTCAACAAACTCCCCCAAGCTTACCTTTTGCTCGTCCACGAGCAAAGATAGACTCATGATGGATCGGGAGTTGCTATAATACTTTCACTCCTCACAAGTACACATGCGTTCAAACAAGAACTCTCCTCCGGATTAGAGTGAGCTATCGACTCAAAACTCACTCATATTACCTTTCACCATGGGGCTTGTAACCGTCACTTGGGTCTTGAGTAGTTGAAAGATAGAACGGTCAAGTCAAGCGCCATGTTTCTCGCTCTTTGATCAACTATTATCCGGAGTTTTTGCAAGGTTTTGAAATAAAACTCGAGTTCCTTGTATGAACCTTTCAAGTCTCTCATTTGTGGTATTTACGGATCCTCTCCAAGGCATGAGTAGTGTATGCCTTTTCTCTCTTCTCTCAAGAATATGTGGTATTTGTGGAACTAAGGCATAGTGGAAAGTGCCTTCTCTCTCTCACCCTACTTTCTAATAGGCTTATGTGGAGCTTATAGGTGGGGAGACACTCAAACTCACTTGCATATATTGCACGGTTAAGACATGGATCCAATAGGAACTAAAATAATAATAAAGTCATATGTGCATGTGAATGAGGAAATGGAATGGATGAAAAGATGATAGGATGATGGTGATAAGGAAATGATTATGAGGGGTACTCAAGCTGGTGAACATCTTCTTCTACACTTGCTCCTTCGGGATAACATGACTCCCTTTATTCGGAAACCTTGAAACTTCTTGAATGGAAGGACTTGGCTACTCTTTCTTTTTTTTTTTTTTTCTTTCTTTCTTTTTTTTTTTTTTTTTTTAGCAACCAATCCTCTCGGAAACGAAACTTTAGCACGGGGAGTGTATAACTTGAAATGATAATGACTGGAGCTTTTTATGTAGACAAATAGAACGGCGATGATTATGTCTAGATGTTCACTCCCAGGATAGGAGTAGAACCTGTCTGGATGAAGTGAAATGAATAGCGTATGTATATGTGGATGAATGAATGGATGCGTACTCCCAGTGTAGGAGCAGCATAAGTGCGTATCTCCAGGGTAGAGACAGCACAATATGTGGTGGACATGGATCTATATGTGGGTGGTACTTCTAGGGACAGAAGTAGCACAAAAATGAATGTAGTAGTTATAAAATGGGTGCATGCTTCTGAGGACAGAAGTAGCATAGATCAATGGATGGAGAGCACATAGTATTGACTTTAACTACGTGACTAATTCCTTATGGGTCCACAGCATAACCACACTCAATGCCTATAAAGTCTACACTCAAACCTAAAATATGATCTATTTAAACAGATGGGTTTTCCTAATCTAGTAAGCATGAATATATGGCTGTGGTAGGAATTTGAACTCTCATCATAAAGGAACTCATCATGCGGGAATTTAATATTTTCACGAGATAAATTCTCGAAACTCTAGTATCTCTAGGAACAAGATAAATAGCAGCTCAAAACCTTCCCATATCATACCCGTCAACCACCTAGACTTAGATCAAGTGTTTGCTACCCACAAGTTTCGGGTTCGAGCAAATCTCAAATCTAAACAGTTGTGTCCAAAACTCGGGAGAGTGCAAGGTTGAAAACTAGGTACTTGAAAGGAATTACGGCGAGCAACTATTCATCATCTCCATGTAGAGTTTATTCTAGGGATCACTTTTAAAGACAGTTGCAAGAGCTCTCCAAAAGGTAGAAAAGATAAATAAGAAAATCTTTACGGGTTTCTATGATTATGCATCTTTTTTAGTTGTTTTAATCAAAGCACACTCTAATAAAGTATAAATAGATAAGTTGGAAATACTTAGCTTGGTACACGGGGGATGCTCTCCCCCAAGCTGGATGTTGACATAGTCTGCTGATGTTGCTGACAGGCATCGAAGACGTTCTAGTCCTCAGGGAGTGTTGTAGATAGTTGCTGTTGGAGACAGCGTTCAATTGTCGCGGGCAGCACTCCGACAGGGGACTGGATGTCCTTCTGCCTGTTAGCTCTTCTTGATCCTTGATGTTTTGTGAAGCTCAAATAGACAACAAAACTTGTGGAACTGATTAAGCGTTAGTGATAAAACCTCTAGGCCCTGGTTGTCTAGAACTTTCTTAACTTAGACTTGTTCTAACAGGATCACAAGAAATATTTTTATCTTTTTATTATTTAAGGAATGCAGACGGGGAAATAAATATCTTTGAGAAATTATTTTTGTGCCACCACGGTGAATGATTATTCACATGGGGCTCGACGATTTTTTGGATGCGAATGCACAACATCTTTATTTTCTTTTCTAATGCGAGATGGTAAAGATGCAACTAAGATGCAAATAGGAAAATAAATATGCTAAGGTAAAAATGCAATGCTTTGGAAAGTAATTGCTTGATAAATACCAAGTTACCTCTTGGCGTGGCGTTCGGTGGTTTTAAGTCCTCCGAACGGGACTTGTCATGTTCGCTCATTTTTCAAGGGGCGCATTGGCTGGCGCCTCGAATGATGTCGCCTCGTGTGTAGGAATTGATTCTGATTTTGCTTTTACCTTCCACACCTTCTTCGTTGGAGAGGGTGACCTCGAGGGGGAAGCTTCTTGGGGCACTTGGTTCTCTTCTGATGACAGCACCTTCTCAGGTTCTTCTACAATGTTCTTTTCTTCTGGGTACCGATCTTCATATCGAATACTTCTCCCTCATAGTCGCCCATCCATCTTTAGTGATGTTCTTCTTGTTACGCGGGTACGCCTTCTCCTTGTTCTGTTCTTCTTGGGCTCCTCAGTGATTATATAATTATTATTGAAGTAGCGGCGTACCTTCTCAGTGGGAAAGTGGAAATGGATCTCTCCTGTCCCGATATAGATGATAGCTCTGGTGGTGTTTAGGAATGGTCTTCCTAGGATGATTGGAGGATCGTAGTCATCTCCCATGTCAATGACTAGGAAGTCTGTAGGGACATAATGGTCATCTATCTGGATGAGGACATCCTTCACTTCTCCTTCGACGAAGCGGAATGTCTGATCTGCCATCTGCAGCTGTGCATAGGTAGGCTCCAAAGGCATAGTGCCATATAGATACTCATAAGTTACTTTGGCCATAATGTTGACGCCCGATCCGGTGTCACAGACAGCTTTATTGAAAGAGCTTCTGTTGATGGAGCATTGAATGGTTGGGACACCTGGGTCATCCTTCTTGATCAGACGTGGGGACCTGAGTAAGTGGTCATGCTCCTTGTGGACTGCAGTGACCATCCTTACTGTCTCTGTCTTCTTGGTCTTCTTATTCTTGTTCTTGCTCTTCTTAGCTGGACTCTTCTTCTTCTCACTGTTCTGTTGATGAGGGTGTGCTGGGAACTGCAGCACTCTGTTCTTGAAGAAGAAGGTTTCTCGCTTGCCCTTGATGTTGAAGATGATCTTGGCAGTGTTGGCATACATGATGGCTCCAGCAGTGTTCAAGAATGGTCGTCCCAAAATGGTAGGGGACCTTTCATCACTGCCTGTATCCACTATCACGAAGTCTGCTGGAACATACGAGTTGCCCACTCGTACACATATATCTTCAAGCACTCCCAAAGGAACACGGAGTGACTCCATCTGCAAGCTTTGTAAGCACATGGTTGTGTATGCTAAGGGGCATCTGAATAGCTTCTCGAGATATCACTCTTGGCATGATGTTGATGCTTGCACCGAAGTCACAGTTGCCTCATTAAAGTTAGTACTTCCAATGGAGATCGGAACGACGGTCTCCTGGATCGCCCTTCTTGATTGGCGAGTTGAGTCAATCCATGACCCCTTCGATGGATCACTTCGGCTATCTTCTACATTGAATATATCAACAAGATTTGCGGTCTCGAGCTCTTCGGGTTGTCCTGCCGGTTTACCTTGACCGGTGGAGGGAGCAAGGTTGACAAGGCAGTTGTACTGCGACTCAAGTATCTTGTTGAAGCGAGTGACTCTTGATGGCATTGGAAAAGCCATCCATTCTTCTTGCCGAGTGTCTCTAGGACCTTGTCATTTGATGTCGGCTTCTTGGACAGATTGTCCATCATCTTGCCTTGATTCAAGCACTAACTCTCTCAAAGGCGGCTGGTTGTAATTATTGTAGGAGGCATTGTTACCTTGATAGTTGCCCGAATAATTGCACGAGTAGTTAGGCCTCTGTTGCTGATTCCAACCTTGATTCTAGCGAGGACGATAGTAATTATTATTGTTGTTGTTGTTGAGGTAGTTCACGTCCTCCTTCACTACGGGCGGTTAGCACCTGTGTGCCCAGTCTCTCCACACTCTTCACATGTCATGCGAGCATCATGTATATGCATGACTTCTTTCTTCTCTGTGGCTCTCTCATCGAGCCTCTTCATTAACAGATCCATTTTGGCAGACAGCATGTCTACCTCCTTCAGCTGGTGCATTCCTCCACCTCTCTTGCGGGTCTGAGTTCTTTCTTCACTCCAACCTTGGTTGGATGCCATCTTCTCCACAAGAGCTGTGGCTTGAGGAATAGTGAGTGATAAGAATGCACCTCCGGCGCAGCATCCATCGTCTCACGTGTCTTTGTTGCTGAGCCCATGGTAGAATGTCGCATAAGCAGCCAATTCTCCATGCCATGATGAGGACACTCGAGGATGTAATCTTGAAAGCGCTCCCAAGCTTCTGGAACAGTCTCATCATGGTGTTGCTGAAAGCTTGATATCTTCCCACGAAGAGCATTTGTCTTGCCCATTGGGAAGAACTTCGCCAAGAAATTGGTGGAACATAGTGCCCACGTAGGATTCTTCTCCTTATTGGCGTAGAACCAACGCCGCTCTCCCCAAGAGTGAGAATGGGAAGAGGCGAAGTAGTATAGCATCTCTCGGGGACATCCTTGATAGTGAATGTGCTACAAATCTCCGAGAAAGTGTTGGAGATGAGCACTAGCATCTTCATGGGCCTTCCCATAGAACTGGCTTGCTTGCACCATGTTGATCGGCGCGAGGCTTGAGCTCAAAGCTCCTTCGATGTCCGCAGTTGGTCCAGTACGAATGTTGTCCGTAGTTGGAGCGAGAACTCGCGGAGTGACTTGTGCGCCATGGCTTCAAATGCTGGTGTCAAGTCTCGAATGAAAGGTCGACTTTACGCTTCCGACAAGCTTCCAAGTTGAGTTGATGATGATGATTGATTGGTCTTCTTCAACTTGCTTCTGGCCTTCCCGAATAAAGCTTCGGATCGTCAATATAATTATCGGAAGAATTGTCTTTTTCATACATTACCACGCATAAGATATAAGAATAGACGAAAAACAAGGGTAAGGGTTTGTATGAGTAGAGAATGGTGACGATGCTCAATCTCATTATGTAGTGCAATCTTGCTCATTATCCATTGGCTTTCAACCTTCCCCGGCAACGCGCGCCAAAAATGCTTGTTGACATTTCTAACGCCACTCGGTGTTAGGTTGTCATCCCCAACATGGCGCCAAAAATGCTTTGGTACTAAATAATGCAACTGCTACTAGAAATAAATATGGGATCCGCAAGCGCACGAATAATACCGATGTAGCATTTTAACCGGGAGTATCCGGGTATCGTTATTTATATTTTTACCCTTTGGGAAGGGAATGCACTGGATAATGAGTGATGAGCAATGCACATGCTTTGTAATGGAGAGCTTTAACCTTGTCCGTATCAATCATCTCATACGGGGTAAGTGTCACATAAAATATAGGAATGAATGATAAATGACATAAGATAAATGAGAGCAATTAGCCACATAAAATAATAGTAATAAGCCATCTCAACTTAGCACTCTAAGCTTATAACACTAGCATGGACTAGGATGATCTAGGGTATAATCCTATGTTATTCTAACTATAAGGTCAAAGCATACAATGATTAGTGCAAGAACATCTAGCAATCATGGCGGGAAAAGGTTACATCTATGCATAGTGATATTACCGGAAGACAAGAGACATAGCAAAGACTTCAATGTAATAGGTTGTTCTACTAAGACCTACCAACGGGGATGGAATACAAAGGACTCAACGGAACTGTCACTTCCGCGATCTACCACACGACCCGGCCAATAGGGTGTAATCGCGAGATAAATACGGTCTAGACACCACGCCTACACAATATTTACCACTCACCCATCGATCTAATGAGCAAGCGCTATACGATCCTATGCATAAACATAATTCTAGTCCAACTATGCTAAACATATAATCAAAGTAAACTAAGAACAACATAATTGAGAATATAATCAAATAGAGCAAAGTCAAGTATGATATAATAGAATAGAATAAAGTACTACTCATAGTATCACGAACAATGACGAATATTACAAGAATGTAGTGGGGAATTACCAAGAACTCCGACAGATCCGGACTCCAAGCTAGGCTTGATTCCCTCTAGATCTATTCCTATGTAGCTATGCTACTAAACTATGGAGCTCTAATTGAGATGGTGGCTCGGCTTCTCGAATTCGATGAGAGAATGAACTCTTGAATGAATTAGGATTGAATTCGGGTTTCACCCGAGGGGCCGGGGCTCGAATATATAGCCCCCTAGGATTAACCACGGCCCTCGGATCAAACCGACCTAAATGGACGATAATTATTCATCCTCAAAGGCGGTGGAGGCGGGATCCACGAGACTCCACGATTGGTGGAGGTGGGGAGTCGGCCGACTCCCCTGGGTCGGCCGGCCGCCACCGCCGTGGGGCCCCGGCTTCCCGGGGTTTGCCTTACGGAGTCTTCTAGATTATACAATTTTACCCGTTCGGTCTTTATCTCTATGTAATCATGACATGTGGGCCTCCTTTGGTTCTCTTTCGATAACCCCTATGAAAATAGACAATCACCAAAACTCATGGAATTACGTCGGTGTAACCCCTATATCTAACAGGTGAACTCAAATTAGTCCTTTCTCTTGCTGCGTTGACAGTATAAAATTGATACTTAACGACCGTCAACATGCGGTAAACGAGCCAGCGCAGGAGCTACCACCGCCAGAGGAGGGCAATGCGACGACAACCACCGGGACGACCGGCGATGGTGGCTCGGTGCCCGGACCCGTGGGCGCAGGCGCGCGTGATGCTGAGGTGACCCCGGCGACTGGCCCGGCTCCGGAAGGCTCCGTGGAAGGACAGGTTGGTCGTGATTCCGGTGAACAAGCTTGAAGTGGCGTTGGTCGTCGCTCTTTTATTTTGGCGAGTATTTGAGGGGACTTCGCTTGAACTGTTTGCGTGACATGCATTTGGATGATTGTAAAGTACATTGAGCCATAAGGCTCTGCTACTTGGTCGTTTGCTGCTACCTTCGGGCTTTTTTGGCCTCTCATTATCATTCGGCGGTCTGGTTCTGTTTTTTGATCTTCTGGCCTGGCGTTTCCGTTATTTTAATGCGAGGGTTCGGTTCCTCGTGTTAGGGCGAGGGTTTGGCGGGCACCGATCGTGTGCCTTCGGCTGCGCGGGTTTATGCGGATTTTGGACCCGCCATTTTTAACGTGGCCCCGCTTTGCCGAATTGTCAAGATTTTTTCATGTCGGGGCCGTTGGATTAATCGAGGGGAAAGAACCCTTATGCAAGTTTTGATGGGATTTGGTGGTGGAGGCTGGCGAAGTATGATCGATCGACTCAGAGCTCGCGCCACCTCCTCCGGACCGCTGGTCGCGGGAGGGCGTTTGGAGTTTCCGGGAGCAGCAGTAGAGGTGGTGTCGAGGGCTTGGTTATTCCGAAGCCAGAACCGGTGGAAATAGAAACGCGCGACCTCCGCCAATGTTTCCGTTCGAGAGTGCTCGAAGGAGACCTTCCGCTTGTGCTGAAGAGTTGGCGGGGCTCTTGGAGTGCCCCGATTTCTATTGAGGATAGCGATGATGAGACCGATGCAGAGCGCCGATCTCCTCCGGAGGTGATAGTTATTAGCGACGACGAGGATGATGAATGTGTTGCCGGCCGTGAGATAATTATCACGGACGTGGAAGAGTTTGTGGGTATGGTTGCGGAGGTGCTTGTCGACGACATGCTGGAGGGTGTCGTGCGGTCGATGGCTGCGGAGGTGGCTCGACCGCGATCCTGGCGGAAGCGTGGCCGGGAGTCGTATTATTACCTTGACTCTCGCGGTCGTGCGAGGAGATGACTTGTAAATGAATCTTTTTGTTGTTGATGATTGTTGTGCTGCGATGGTAAAGCGGGATTTCCTGGTTTTCTTTTTTCTTAAGCAAAAAAATACGGTGATGCCCAACTTTTTGAAAGCGAGGCTCGTGTTTTTTCGAAGGTAGTAAAGCGCGGCGCCCAACTTTACAAAAAGCGGGGCTCGCGTTCTTTCGGAGGTAGTAAGCGCGGCGACGCCCAACTTTTCAAAAAGCGAGGCTCGCAATTTTTCGGAGGTATTAGAGCGCGGCGACGCCCAACTTTTCAAAAGCGAGGCTCGCAATTTTTCGGAGGTATTAGAGCGCGGCGGCGCCCAACTTTTCAAAGCGAGGCTCGCAATTTTTCGGAGGTATTAGAGCACGGTGACGCCCAACTTTTCAAAAGCGAGGCTCGCAATTTTTCGGAGGTATTAGAGCGCAGCGACGCCCAACTTTTCAAAAGCGAGGCTCGCAATTTTTCGGAGGTATTAGAGCGCAGCGACGCCCAACTTTTCAAAAGCGAGGCTCGCAATTTTTCGGAGGTATTAGAGCGCAGCGACGCCCAACTTTTCAAAAGCGAGGCTCACGATTTTTCTTCAGCTGATACAGGATCTTTTGCACTAACTGTAAGCAGAGCTCATGCTACATGTGTTTACATGGCGCCAGTTTGGCCTTCGGAACAGCGGTTCTATCCTTTGCTGGGTGTCCTTCGCGGCGAAGGTTCTGACTGATGATGAACCTTGGTTGCTGGAACGTTCCCAGGGGCTGTAAAGCAGCGGAGCTTGGCTGCGTCATGGCAGCTGAGAGTTGACTGAATTTAGAACCGTGCGCTAGTTTGTTTGCATCTGCACGCTCGAGTTTTGGTTCAAGCGGTGCTCTTCCTGGTTTCCCAGCGGTGGTTGGTGCTGCTGTTGATGTCAAGTTGTGGCCTTGCGCGTGACTATATAAAGCTGCTGGGTTTCCTAGCGAGGATATCTGTCGGAGGGTGTGTGCAAGCTGTGGCGGGTAAGGGTATTGCGCTTCATGCCCCTGACCTTCGGAAGTGGGTGGTGCGGAGGTCGCAGCGGTATTGGTTGAAGGGCATGCAGGCTGTGCTAAAGTGACTGGTCAACAGGTTGACAACCTCCGGCTGGGAGACTGGATTAGGCGCTCTTTCCTGATGCTTCTCTTTCCTATTGTTCTAAGTTAATGGCCGGACATGATCGAGAGATGTTTGGATCTGGGTGTTAGGCCTTGTTTATATAAGTGGAGTTTGTACTGTTGATCTGGGGTTTGCTGTAATGGCCGGTGATTCTGCATTGAATGTTCGGATTTGTTGAGTACTGAGGTAGGTGCGGTGGTTGGGGGGTGGTGCAGGGCTTTCATTTCCTGAATTGGTTTGTACGGCGGAGGTAAACATGGGGTCTTATATACAGGAACGGGCTAGGGAGAGGTGATTATAGGAGTGAAGTGAAAAGTGATCCAGAGTGTCTTAGGGCTTATTTGTGGAGTTGATTGGATGAGGTGTGGGTTCTCAAGCAGGGACTTGGGTACCTTCGGTCTCGGCTGGTTACTGGTATCGGAATGAGGGTTAACCTGATTGTGGCTCCCGGTTTATACACCGTGAGTGTGCGGAATTTGTACCTCCGCTCCTCGCCCTCTGCGGGGGTCGAGGTGGAGTTTGCTTTCATCGCAGCCCCTGGCCCAAGTGGCGGGGGTCTGCGGATTTTTGTACCTCCGCTCCTCGCCCTCTGCGGGGGTCGAGGTGGAGTTTGCTTTCATCGCAGCCCCTGGCCCAAGTGGCGGGGGTCTGCGGATTTTTGTACCTCCGCTCCTCGCCCTCTGCGGGGGTCGAGGTGGAGTTTGCTTTCATCGCAGCCCCTGGCCCAAGTGGCGGGGGTCAAGGTGGAGTTTGCTTTCATCGCAGCCCCTGGCCCAAGTGGCGGGGGTCTGCGGATTTTTGTACCTCCGCTCCTCGCCCTCTGTAGGGGTCGAGGTGGAGTTTGCTTTCATCGCAGCCCCTGGCCCAAGTGGCGGGGGTCTGCGGATTTTTGTACCTCCGCTCCTCGCCGTCTGCGGGGGTCGAGGTGGAGTTTGCTTTCATCGCAGCCCCTGGCCCAAGTGGCGGGGGTCTGCAGATTTTTGTACCTCCGCTCCTCGCCCTCTGCGGGGGTTGAGGTGGAGTTTGCTTTCATCGCAGACGGTTAGGGTTTGCATCGGGGTGACCTTCGACCAAGGTCGGTGTGAGTCCGATGCAATCCTTGTTCTTTGAGCGACTGCTGATGAGGGCGAGGCTCGGCCTAGCCTGTATCAGCGTTAGTTAACACTGCGCAAACTTCAGGGAAGTAAACTTTATTGCATGATGCGTAAATATGCTGCCTCATTAAAAAACCTTATGCCCTGACATAAGGAAAAAGAGCGCAGAGCGGTCTGTTCATGCGAAAAAAGGAAAGTGCGAAGGTAAAGTTTACATGGTAGTATTGTGCCTCTATGGGTAATACTTGCGGAGGTCGTCGATGTTCCATGTGTGTGGTAGGTCGCGACCTTCGGCGTCCTGAAGGCGGAAGGAGCCTGGCCTTGCGGAGCTTGTGATGACGTAGGGGCCAAGCCATTTGTCTTGTAATTTGCCCGCCATCTTCGCGTTCTGCTTTCTGATTAGCACCATGTCCCCTTCGCGAAGTTCGCGAGGGAACACCTTCTTGTCTCTCCACTTCTGGGTTTCAGCTTGGTATCGGCGAAGGTTGTTCACCGCGTCGCATCTTGTTTCTTCCAGTAGGTCCTTGTCCAGGGCTTCATCCTGTGACGAGCCGTCGGAGGTAGTTCTTGGCGATCCGTGGCGGAGCTCTTCTAGGAGCACAGCTTCTTCTCCGTAGTGTAGCCTGAACGGGGTGATCCCCGTGGCTCTGCAGTCGGAGGTATTGTGGGACCATACGACAGGGGTGAGCTCTTCGGCCCATTTACCGAGGGGTTTGTCCTTGAGCTTCTTTTTGATTCCATGGAGGATGAGCGCGTTGGCCCTTTCGACGAGCCCGTTGGATTGCGGATGTCTGACGGAAGCGAAATGGATCTTGGTGCCGATTTGGAAGCAGAACTCCTTGAACGCGAAGCTGTCGAATTGAGTCCCATTGTCAACTGTGAGGTCTCTGGGCACACCGAAGTGACAGATGACTTGCTGCCAGAAAAACTTCTGGACTATGGCGGAGGTGATGGTGGCGAGTGCGCGGGCTTCAATCCACTCGGTGAAGTATTCTACCGCTACCACCGCGTGCCGGAGGTTGCCAGGAGCGGTTGGGAGGGGTCCGACTAAGTCCATGGCCCATCGCTGCATCGGCCAAGTTGGGCAAATCATTGTGGTCGGGGCTCCAGGTCTGCTTGAGTGATTGACGGCCAGCTGGCAACCCTCGCAATGCCGCACCAGCATGGAAGCGTCGGACAAAGCGGTGGGCCAGTAGAACCCTTGTCTGAATGCCTTTCCTACTAGAGCCCTGGGGCCGTTGTGAGAGCCGCAGATGCCTTGGTGGATCTCTTTGAGTATGGTGATACCTTCGCTGGTGCTGATGCACTTTAGCCATGGGGCGGTGACGGAGGCCTTGTAGAGGTTTTGACATTCGACTTTGTACCCCCTTGCCCTTTGAGACATCCTTTTTTCCTCTTCCTTCGATTCAGGTTCATAGAATCCTTTGATGTAAGCTGTGATGGGGGCCCTCCAGTCTTCGCTGGATATGGCATTGATTAGCCTTGCCGGTGGCGTGTGGGCCGGTTTCTTGCGGTGAGGCGAGGGTTTCATAGAAAACGTCCGGAGGTAGTGGTGCTTTGCGTGGGCTGCGGCTTTAGCCGGCTCATCGGCCTCTCTTTTCTCGCTGCGAGGGATGGACTTTGTCGTGATGCCTAGGAAGAAATTCTGTTTTGCGGACTAGGTGAAGGTATTTTTGCGGCTCCGGGTCTTTTGCCTTGAAAGTTTTCTCGATGTGTCCTGCTATTACTTGGGAATCGGTTCGGATGATCGCCCGACGTACTGAAAGAGCGCGGAGCTTGGCGAGGGCCAGGAGGACTGCTTCGTACTCAGCGAAGTTGTTGGTGCACTGGAACTCAAGCCTCGCGGCGTATTTGAGCTCCATGCCCGAAGGTGATGTCAAGATTGCCGCGATTCCTGCCCCTTGCGCTCCCCATGCTCCGTCCACGTGCACTGTCCACGGTGGTTCCATGTCCTCTGCCTTATTGTGGAGATCGGGGGTCCAATCTGCGATGAAATCTACAAGGGCTTGTGACTTGATTGTGTGCCTGTCGACGAAGGTTAGAGTGTAGTCGCTGAGTTGCGATGCCCACTTGGCTATTCTGCCTACCGCCTCCGGGTTTCTAAAAATGTTGTCCAGGGGGAATTGCGAAGGTATAGTGATGGGATGGGATTGGAAGTAGTGTTTGAGTTTTTTGGCTGCCATGACCACCGCGTAGGCGACCTTCTCGAGCTCTGAGTAGTGTTTCTTGGGACCTTCGAGGACCTCTGATATTAGTAGACCGGGATCTGCTTCCTTTTGGTGTTCCTCGAGGGTTTCCTTGACAAGGACTGCGCTGACTGCATGCGGTGAGGCGGCGACGTAGAGCAAAAGCGGTTCCGAAGGTTCTGGACTGGCGAGGGTAGTGAGCTTGAGTAAGTACTGCTTGAGATCATCAAAGGCTGCTTGCTGGGCTGGCCCCCACTTGAATGGTTCACACGTCTTGAGGACCTCAAAGAATGGCAACCCACGCTCTGCTGAGAGCGAAATGAACCTGCTGAGCGAAGCTAAGCGGCCGGTGAGGCGTTGAGCAGACTTTCTTGAAGTCGGAGGTGACATGGTGAGAATGGCGTCTATCTTTGTGGGGTTGGCTTCGATTCCCCTGGCTGACACAAGGCATCCCAGAAGTTTTCCCTTGCTGACTCCGAAGATGCATTTTTCCGGGTTGAGCCTGAGCTTCGCCTTTCTGAGCTTGTCGAAGGTCCTTGAAAGTTCGGCGACGTGATCGGTTCTGAACTTGCTCTGAATCGCGATGTCGTCGACGTACGCTGAGACTGTCGGATCATCTTTGAAGACCTCCGCTGTCATGCGGGCGAAGGTTGGCCCTGCGTTACGGAGACCTTCGGCCATCCTCCTGAAGCAGAAGGTGCCATCGGGGGTGATAAAGCTTGTCTTTTCTTCGTCCTCTTTGTTCATCCAGATCTGGTGATAGCTAGAAAAGCAGTCGAGCAGAGATAAGAGCTCACAACCTGCGGCCGCGTCGACTAGCGTGCTTATCCTGGGCAGGGGAAAACAATCCTTCGGGCACGCTTTGTTGAGACTTGTAAAATCGACACACATGCGCCATTTCAAGTTTTTCTTTTGGACTAGCACGACATTGGAGAGCCAGGTCGGGTATTTGACCCGACGGATGACCTCCGCCTTAAGCAACCGATCCACCTCCACTTTGGCGGCATGCTTCCTTTCCTCTGACATCTTGCGAAGCTTCTGCTTTACTGGGGGATACTCTTTGCTGACGTTCAGGCAGTGTTCGATGAGCTTTCTGTCCACGCCGACAAGATCGGAGGCGAACCAGGCGAAGGCATCACTGTTGTCGCGGAGGAACTGGATGAGCTGTGCTTCAAGTTCGGTGTCTAGCAGGGTTGAGATGATGACCTTCTTTTCTGGGTCGTCTGGGAACAGCTGGATCTTCTTTGTCTCTTCCTCGGGTTGCGCGCGCGAAGGTAGCCATGCTGCGTCGACCTTCGGCTCTGCTTCTCGCTGCTCCTTTTGTTCTTCTTCCTCCCTTCGTTTCTGCTCCTTTTCTTGGAGGCAATGGACATTCTTTTGCCCCGGGGTTGCTATTTGCTCCGCGACCCTGGCCGTGTTTTGGTCCCCGTAGACGGCGACGATACCCCCGGGGGCTGGCATCTTCATGCAAAGGTAACCGGGATGAATAGCTGCGTTGAACTGATTGATGGTGCCTCTTCCGAAGATGGCGTTGTAGTTGTATGGGATGTCAACCACGTCAAAGGTGATGTGTTCTGTGCGGGTTATGGTTCTGTCACCGAAGGACACTGGGAGGGTGATCTTCCCGATCGCTCTGATTTGCTGACCTCCGAATCCGGACAATGGGTGGCCCGCCGGCTTAAGCAGGCTTCTGTCTAGCTTCATGCCATCAAAGGTGGTCGCGAACATGATGTCGGCGGAGCTGCCGTTGTCCACGAGGATCTTTGTCACCGTCCAACCTGCGATGTTTGTTTCGATGACCATTGCGTCTGTGTGCGGGTATTGTTTGAGCTTGAGGTCTGAGCCGTCGAAGGTGATGGGAACGTGAGACCAGTGGGCGTTTCTGTGTGGACCTTCGCTGGCTACGTGGTTGACTCGGCGGAAATGCTCTCTTCGCTGCCTCTTGTTGCTGTGATCTTCACTTGACCCTCCGGATATGGCCAAGATGACACCATATGTGGCGGTGGGGTTGTTGATTGCTATCTGGGCCCCCTGTGCTTCACCTTCGACCTTGACTAGCTGAGGCGGAGGTAAGGCTGGTAGTGGGGGTGGCGGGGGTAGGGCTTGTACTTGGGCCGGCTGGATGGCTGCTTGTGGCTGTGGGTATTGTTGCTGCGCTTGGCGATGGTAATACCGGCTGTTTCTTGGTTGTGAGCGTATTGGCCTTGGGCGAAACCCGGCCGAGGGTAGTATCTTTGGTTGGTGATACGGAGGTTGGTGGGCCCGGTAGTTGGGGTTGTACCCTTGGTTGCGGCTGCGGGGGTTTGGTGTAGCTCTACGGGTGTGATTAACTCTGCCCGCCTGTGGCGTCGGCGGGGCTTGGCCATCCCTGCATTCGAGCCCTTTGGCGTACCAAGCGCATTGCTTGTTGTAGTGGTCGCTGCCGAGCCCACAGAAGTGACAATAGTGTGACTGCGAAGCTTGCTGTCTCTGCTGTCCTGAACTGGCTGGCCTTCTGTTGCCTTGCGGCGGAGGTTGCCTGGACTGGCGAGGGTTTTGCCTGGCTTGCTGGTCGTCGTTGATATCGATGGCGTTAACGTTTCCCGTGTCAATGCGAGGGTATTCTGCACGAGGGTTGGTGTTGCGCTCTTTTTGTTGACGTTGCGGAGGTTGACACGAGGGTTGGGACGACTGTGTCTTGACGCGGTCGTTATTGTCCGCCCTAATTTGTTTCTCCATGATGTCGTAGAGCTCTGCGATGGTTCTTGGTTCTCTTCTCGATAGCTTCGCTGAGCACGGTCCCGGCTGGATACAACTGGTTGCCGCTAAAATCATGACCTCGTCCGTAACGCCGGGCGTGCGATTCTTGGCATTGACGAATCTCTTCCACCAATCTTGCAACGGTTCATCGTACCTTTGTTTGCAATTGAGGAGGGCGGCGGCCTTGGCGGCAGACCGGCTGACGCCTTTGAAGTTAGTGCAAATTCTCTCACCGAGGTCGTCCCAGCACCGGACGGACCCTGGCCGGAGGTTGCTGTACCAGGTCTGGGCAATGTCCCTGGCTACAATTACGAAGGCTTTGGCCATGGTGTCCTCGTCACCTCCGGCTGCTGAGACGGCGGCTTCATAGGACATGAGATACTGACGCGGCTCGGTGGTACCATCGTAGCGTGGTAGGTGCTGCAGTGCGAAGCCCAGGGGCCACTCGATGGTTTGAAGATCGTATGAGAGGGGGGACTTGGAGTCAAAGTGCGGGGGTCATGGTGCGATTCTTTGCTCCGATGGTTGGTCGTGTCCGATTCTGTCTGTCGCTGCTGGGTAAAGAACATTGACCCGGAGGTGAGGCTCAGGGCGTGGAGGGTGGGGGTCTTGCTGCTGTTGCTGTTGTATAGGCGGGGGTTGTGCGACCGGAGGACCCGCGGGGAGGGCCTGGTCCCTGGGGTCCCTCGCCTCCGCGTTGGCCACGGCTGCTCTGATGCTTTGCTCGATACGGCGGAGCTCTGCTTCTGCCTCTTCTGTCTTGCGCCGGACCATCGCCACTCTTGTTTCTTTGTTGATCTGCTCCAGGTGCCTTTTGCCGACGGCGATGTTCTCTTGGAGCTGTTCAAGGTATCTAGTCAATTTGTCTTCTTCTGCGGCTTCACTGTCGGTCATTGAGCCGGCGCTGATGCCGTCACCGGAGGTGTGAGGGTGCGGCTGGACGATCAGTTCTCGGACCACCGAGGTCCACGGGCGAGCTCCGGCTTGTTCCGCGTTGGTGTCAACAGCTTGGTTTGCGGACTCCCCAGGCGGAGGTCCACTGGGCAAAGGTGCTGGCGGTACGACACCTCCGCCAGCGAGGGTTGGATCCATGTGAGCCCCCTCCGCTAAGGCAAGCTCACTGATGTTTGGTGCCATGGCTTGATACTGTTGTTCGATCCCCACGGACGGCGCCAACTGTTGGTATAAGCACTTGCCCCCCTACCTTCGCCGGGATCCGGAGGAGGAGGGCGAAGGTTTCCCAAACAGGATGTGAGGTTCTAACGTGCACCAAAGGAAAATAATGTTGGTGGGGCCAGATTCAGAAATTTGCATTAATTGGGACTAAAAAAGCCAAGTTCTCTCTTCTTTACACATGCCACCCCCTGATATTTATAGGCCATACCAAGGGTCATGGGGCTTTTTACATTAGGGTTCCAACCCGTGTCACACTGCAAGTGGGCCCCCAGCAGGGGTGTTTTGGTACACAGCTGAACCACAGACATTCTCCTCTGCCCTATCCTGGAGCGCCACGTGTCGGATTGCTGCGGGTTCCACGTGTCAGGCCACAAACGCCGCCTCTTGGTGACCTCCTGCGCAGCCGTTCGGAGATTGTCCGTGGTCCTTGCCGTTGCCCGCGTAGGGCAGCCGCTCCGAAGGTCTTGGGAGACCATGCCCACCGTCGCGAAGGTCGTAGGTGATCCCATCAACATGTTGCGTACCTGCGGGGAGTGTGAGTGGAGATGGGAAACTGCGAAGGTTGGCTATACCTTCGCTGGTTCGATGAGGTGAGCGCGAAGACCTTCGCCAGTGGCAGAGGTACTCCAGCGAAGGTCATCCGGGGCTGCGTGGCTTACTTGGGTGTCTTGGCCCCTGCCTGGGCAGCGGAGCTACGTAGGGGGGTCCTGGCGGAGGTTGCTCCCCCCAACAGAAAGGACTGAAATTAATGTTCGCATGCATGCATTTGTGTGGCTGCAGCGCTGCCTATGATTTTGGGATGGCTCAAGAAGCCTACAGAAGACAGTAGTAGTGTGTCTCCTGTCCTGCAGCTGACTAGCCAAAGGGACAAGATGCAGAAAGGGAGCACCCCTCTTCACTTGGCCGCGTCCTTGGACGCGTGGCCAAGCGCGGGGTTTCTTTCCAGACCGTCCTTGGACTGCTGCTAGATGCTAACGAATCCACGGCGTACCAGGCGGACGACCAAGGATCCTACCCCATACATGTCGCTGCAGCGTCTAACAGCCTCGGCGTGGTGAAGATGCTGCTGGAGAGGTATCCGGACTGCGCCACGCTGCGAGATGGCAAAGGACGGACGTTCCTCCACGTCGCCACCGAGAAGAGTTGTTACAATGTGGTTCGATATGTCCTATGGGGAGGAATTCCACGTCGCTTGTCACGGATGATGATTCTGAATGCTCAGGACAGCAACGGGGACACGGCGCTGCACTACGCTGTACGTGCTGGGAACCTTGTCGTCTTCAACTGCCTGTTTCGAAATCGGCAGGTGCGCCTGGATGTGTCCAATAAAGACGGGATGACACCTCTTGATCTTTCATATACAATGATCCCTGCAGGGTTTAATTATAGACTTGTAAGTAGACATCCGATCGATGCCCACCTGTTCTCTCTCTGGTTTGGTTTTTTTTTTCCCCCTTAAATTTCAAATTAAATGATATATGCCCTTGCATTGCATGCAGAATCCAAGAGGCATGGTACGAAATTCACTACTTGTTGCAGGAGCTCCGCACGGTGGAGGTCGGCCAGAACTCTTCACTGAAGAACACATAAGCAAAAGAGGCCTAGACAAGGAATCGAAGCAGCACACGGCAGCAACGCAGGTGATGAGTATTGTCGCTGCTCTTATTGCGACTGTCACATTCGCATCAGCTTTCACGTTGCCCGGAGATGTCCATCAGCCGACGATGCCGCTGGTGCCGCAGGCACTCCCGTGCTTGCTGGCAGCTACGCTTTCGACGCGTTTATCCTCGCCGACACCTTGGCATTCATCTGCTCCATCTCGGCAACCTGCACCCTTGTCTATGCCGGGTTGCCGGCTATGGACATCTCCCTACGTAACTGGTACTTCAACGTTTCGGCGGTCTTCCTGCAGAGCGCGGCAAGGAGTTTGGTGGCCGCTTTTGGCCTGGGAATCTACCTGGTGGTTCACCGTACTGCTGGTGCGATTGCTGCTTGTGCGATTGTTTTCGCATCTTCGCTCTATGGGAACATGAATGTTTCACGGATGATCCGTATGGCAACCACGGTCCTGGCTCGGATTGGAATTCGACGATATGCGGTAGTGAGATACACAAGAAGTATATTTCTTATAGTCTTGATGCACTTCTGGTCCTACGTAATCATCTTCGGCCTCCCAGCAATTCGCAAGTGGGTCCACTAAGAGCAACCCTGAAGTGGACAAGGTTGCCAAGAACCCTGAAGTGACAAGGTAACGTTGTAGGTGCCAAGATTCATGAGAGCTAGCTAATCACATTCTAAGATGGACCAGAGTCACCACTCTTTGTACCACCAATTCATCATGCTACATAATTAATTGAACAAGTATTGTCCATTGCCTCTAGTTTTTCCTCTGCACAATATATTATCAACCATGTGTACCAAGTATCATTGCTGTGCGTACTATAGCAATTTGAGCTATGTGCTGAATATTCTGTAACGTGTAGCAAGTATAACGTGTAGTATAGATAGATAAAGCAGTAGTGCTGTAGTGAACGCATCTGCACGCGGTGACCACAACGCTGGTACTCCGGTGCATGCATGTGGGCATGTCCTGCTTAATCGAATCTTAGGTATGCAATCATCCTTGTAACCGCACAGTTGAGTTGATATATATAAATGGAACATCCTTGTAAGCACGGTTTGACAATGGCAGATGCTTAAACTCTTGCTTCAGAATTTCATACAGCAGCAGCGCAATAGTGGAACGTCATACACAAACACCACATTACAACATCACAGAAGTTTAAATCATACAGGGCTCGACCGCAATTGCTCACTTCATGTCCTCTGCAAGAATTTACGGTGGAAATCACTTCTGATCGTGTCGTTGATAAACAGTTTCGGTGTCTTGGTTTCTCCACGTGCCTGGTTCTTGAATACCACATCATCGTCCCACCTGCAAATCATATGCCCAACAAGAGATTAGGCTCACTATAAGCCACTTGTGAATTCAATCAAATGGTATGACAAATGCCTACTGTATATCACAACAAGCTTGCGGCAACATCCTACCTTCTCTTAACACCGAAGGAGCAGGATTGTTGATGTTGATCAAAGGGTTTCCCCGCATCAGTTCAGCCTCCTTCATTTTGGCCTCCTCTTCTGCTTGTTGTCGCTGCTGCAATCAAACAATTTCCTTTATGTTTCCAAAACCTATACAAAATTATCATTTACAAATCATTCGAAATTCATTACACATATGGAAAGATAGCACAACCTTTCTAAGCTTCTCCTCGGCTCTTTCTCTCTTAATCCTCTCAAGCTCTGCCATTAGAGCTTCATTGTTGTCATCATCGTATCGTCATCATCATCGCTGAACACAATTTGCCACCCAATTTGCAAAAGAGCAATCAAACATAGTGAAGCTGAAGTGTGGTAAGTAATGAAAACACAAACCCCCAAATAAGATATTTGTCCTAAATAATTCAAGAAAGATGCTGTATTAATTTTCCTGCTCATTTGAAGTGAAGACAACCTTATCATAGGAAACAAAACAAAGTATGCTACTATGCTAGGCAATGCACAATAGTGGGTAAGGGAGACCACTCCACAAGTAAGAATGGCTATACACGAAGTTTTATGGAAGGTGACATGGGGAAAAAGTCGAAACCATTCTACAAATTACTTAATGCAGTAGCAACTTAACTTCATTTTGCTAACATACAAAGAATCCAAGCAGCATTTCACCAAGTAATAAGGTTCATAAAACACTCATCACTTATAAGGACAATGATATGTACCTTTCATCATCACTTTTAGGCTCCACATCGGAATCGTCTGCATCAATTTCTCGTGGAACTATCTTATCCTCTGCCTCTCTCTTTGAACCTATGAGTTACAGCAAGAAAGGAATAAGTCATCACTAAGCCACAGCATAAACAGACATTGATGCAGTGTTCGTTCCAACAACCTTCTAACAGTAGCTGGCTTGAACTTTTCCGTCGGTCTCTTTCTTCTGAGGCAAGCAAAGGTAGAGATTAAGATCTGTAAATGCCTACAGTTGACATTGACACAATTATCGCCTCACCAAATTCAAAAAAATACATTGCTCAATGGATAAGACATGTAATCAAGTCTACATTTTATGACCTATTTTCCTAGACAATGTAGAATCTCAAGTTATTAGCTGGATATTAGGACAAAATTGCATAAGCAACTAGCTGCCCCTTATCGATTTGCATACGTAATCCAAATTACACACATAGTGGTAGTCATAATAACTGTCAGAGTTGGAACAAAAGCATTTCGCTGTTTGCAAGCAGTTAGGTGGTGCAGAAAGGCTAATCAAGCAGGATTAAGCACTGTATAATTCCCCCAAAGAGACACCATACCAAATCAGTGTAGTAAAAACGCATGAGTTACCAGATTCTTTAAAAAAATGAACAGCTATCTCCATGTAGCAGAATATTAAAAAGAGGCGATTAAAAAAATGAACTTGTCTTCAGGTCCCTCCACCAAATCAAGACTTGACCATGTCGGCTATTTGACTGGAAGCCAGTATCCCTAAGATGATTTGCTTGGTGTTTGTACATGGTTAATTTGACTATTGGATCAAAACTCTAAGAGAACAATTGTTTACATGGATTAGGATTAATGGATTTCCTGTCAGATTTTACTTCCAGAAATTCTCCAAATACTACTTTGATTTTTGGACTACAATCTTATTGGTGATCTGGTCGAAAGAGGAGGCAGTGGAAGCAAGAGCAGCTCCTGCTAGCTGTATGTCAGTTGCAATATCTAGATGCTCATGGCAACTGAACAATAGCAGGCACGCATCTGCTGTGGCGATTCTCTCGTGGTAGGACCGAACTGACGGCCTCCAAATCGAGGGGCAAACGGACCCTAGATGTTTCCCGCAATGGATCCTCCATCCGTGGAGCTAGGCGCAGGCGCAAAATTAGGTGGGGGAAAAGAAAAGAAGAAACAGCGGCAGGCGGCCAGGAAACCTCTGTCGGACAGGCAAGGAAGGTGGTGAATCGATTGATGGAGAGACGGGCAGAAGCCAGAAGGGGTGGGTGCAGGGAAGAGGAAGATAGAATACCTGGGTTGAGGGAGGTGTGCGCGGCTAGGTCGCGGGAGGAGTACTTCTGGGAAGGGCCGAAGATGCGCGTGCCCCCCTGCTCGTTGCCGCCCTTGGCCGGCGCCCATGTGGGGCGCGCCGCCGTCGTCATCTGGAATCGGAAACCCTAGGCGGCGACGGCGAGGTAAGCAGCGGTTTGCGTCGTCTTCTCGCACCGGCTTCGTCGGCTCCGGTGTTGGTCTGTTGCATGGACATGTTGTTGTTTTTGTATGCAAATGGGCCGCACGCATTGATGGACTTGGGCTGCTTCAGTTTGGGCCGCACTCATTGGACTGTAGCACGTTCCGAGAATTTGTTCCCAAAAAACATCTCAAAGTTTAAACATTACTCGTGACACAAATAAATGGCCCGCCTTAGACCCAAAGAAGAAGTTCTATCTTCACAAGATAAATATCCCACCTTAAACAAATAAGTTGCAGTCACAAAGAAAATGTTCAGCTCTATTAAAAAGATGTTCCGACTTGCGAATGGACTTGTAGTCCAATGGTAGGACGGTCCAGTGGGACGCTACCCACCAGGATTTGAACGACGTTCCTGTCGACAATGAGGCGCCTGTAGTGGCTTCGGGAATCTCCAGATCTGCCTGTTGCCCAGTCCTTCGGAGGTGCTCATAGGGGTAGGGTTTGCGTACGTGTATTCATAGGGTGTGTGCGTGCGTGCGTGTTGTGGACGTCTGCGTTGCACTGTGTAATTCTCAAAAAAAAAAAAGAAAGAAAGATGTTCCTACTTAAACAGGGAATATGCTACCTTGTCAATATAAAAATATCCCAACGTAGTGTATCACAAGAAAATTATTCTAGCTTAAACAAATACAATGTTCTAGCATGTAAAAACAATGGATTGATCCATCATCACCACGTTCCCTACACGCTTATAGTAATTGATATAAGGTAAGCTAGAGGAATGGGTTCATTTCCATCGCATTAAAGTGATGTAGGCTGATGCATGCACCGACTCTGGAATGGGTCATCAAACCCAACACCCTACAAAAGTGTCGTTGTGTGCCCTTGATAGGTAGAGTTTAATTTAATTTGTACGGCAGAAATGTGGACAGTTCGACGAGTTCGTTGGTCGTACTTGTGTTGAAGGAAGTGTACGTAAGACGATAATCACACCTACATGTATATGGAGTAACAACTGTAAGTGTAATAGCAGCAGTAAACATTAATCTCATTAGCATGGAGATTACGCAGTATGAGATTCAGCGATACTTTTGTACCATGTGTAATGGGTCGTACGTGTACCCTTTTTAAAGTTTTCCTTGCCGTCTTTCCTTGTTGCCTGAGGAAAAATATTATTCGGTTGGATTTATAGTTGCATAAAGAGATCGATAAGGGGAATTGATAGCAACAGTAGTATGACTAGCTAGCTTGCATGGAAAAAAATAGCGAGCTAAGGCTAAGGTGTTTAGCGTTTATAAACTGTTATTAGCGGCAAAATAGCGGCAAATAAGCGGCAAAATTGTGCGTGAACGCAAATAATGCGGCACTCTACCTCAAAAAGCTATATTGGGCTATAGCGACAAAAATAGCGAGCTATTTTTTTCCATGCTAGCTTGTTATTACAATTACAATAGAAAACAACTCAAAGTTTAAATGCTATTATTTTTCAAACTCAGCGGTTCGATTTTTCAAACTCTCCGTTCGTATCTACTCTCCAGTCTCCACGAGAAGGAATCCACGACGCAGATGGCCGTAGAAAACGGCGGTGCCACGCCGTGCAACGTGCAGCATGTGGTTCGCCGCCTAGAACAAGTATAACTAAGAAAATCCTGCATGCTAGTGTGGGCAACTAGTTAAGCAACTCACCAATTCCAGTAGACGGTCCAAATTATGTCCTCTACATCTCAGTTATGGATCTGAAAGGATCTGGCTGTTACGGTTGAAATGGAATCAGAGATTTGTTTAACCTTGGTGTTTTCATCTCTATCTCTAGGTTTTCTTTAGATTCAAGCCACTAAGCCATATATAATGTCTCCAAGGCTCAATAATACACATCATCCAATTAATATTCATATATATTCTCACATATATTTTATTGATATTCAAACTACATGATTTATATTTTCCTTTTTTATAATTAAATTGATACACTAAAGTTCAGATTTTTTTAAAAAAAATAAATTAGGCACATTTTAATTTAAAATATTTCAAAGAATTTGATCTAATAAAGTTAAAATGCATGGCTTCTCGCTTTGTTATTAACACCCTCAACAATATAATAGACGTGATTTTAGGAGCTTGACATATTCACCTTTTAAATCTAGGAAAGAAGATGGTAATCTCCAAGATATTTCTTAAATTTACTCTCTACTAAATTGTTATTTGGGGAGCCATACAGTTTATAAAAAATCACTCTCTATACCTTTCCACCCCAAATAACTTTTTTATATCTTATACGGACTCTAGAGAACTAATTCCTACCTTTTATTGTTGACTAGTGAGAAATCCAAAATCTAGAACGGCAATATTTAGAAATGCAATTAGACATGTTATTGAAAGTTTTTTTTTTTTACTAAAAAGCTCCTCTATTCCTATCAAAAGGCGTTTGGAGTTGATGCTTGGTTGAGGACGTCGGGACGAAAGTACGGACCGACCTCGCGCGTGACGCCCGTGTGCGGCCAGCGGGTTCGGTTTTCCGGAACTGTGCATGCGCGGAACTAAAAAGCTCCCAGGCCATGCATGCTTTTTTTTCGCGACCGGGACTTCACCCGTTTTCCATTAGAGAAATTTTACAATGGTTGTTGAAAATTGGACGGCTCACAACGCTCGATCCAACGGATAAAAAGCGTAGTTAAAGGGTTCTGCAATTTTAGAGTGCAGGGTGCTTGTGTGTGTATTAAATGGTGGGCCCATATGCACCCGGTACATTCTAAAATTGGTGACATCCGCGTCTAAAAGAATTTGTGATAATTCTAATTTTGAAATTTTATGATGTCATTAAGGGTAATATAGTAAATGTTAATAAAAACATAATGGTTGGAGAACTTTATGGAATTGATCGATGTAGTATGTTCCGAATTGCATACAGCCATTCGTGTTCGTTCTATGCGCCTGCGTTGCGGCTGCGTCGCCGCCGGTTGCCAGGGCGAGGGCGAGGGCGAGGCAGGCCTGCGGCGGCCAGGGCACGCGACGGCACCGTGTAGATCCGACGAAGGCGGTGGAGGAGGAGAGATCTGGTCCCGGTGGCGTCCCCAGCGCGGCGGCGGTGGTCGTCCCCGCCACCGGGGCTGGCGGGTGGCGATGGCGCTCGTGTACGCGGCGGCCTCGCCACTGTCCTGCCGTGTGCGTGGGCGACGCCTTCCATGCCGGCGAGAGGAAGGCCAAGCAAGTTCCTGAAGCGGACGCTCTCCTTCACGGACGGCCCGCCGTCGGGGTCCCATCCGCCGCGCGCCGCCGAAGGGCCACCTCGCCTTGTGCGTGGGCCCTGAGATGCAGAGGTTCGTGAACAGAAACAGAAAGACGCACCACGTAAATCGGCAGCACGAGCAGACGCAGACGCAGAGCAGCGCCCGCCGCAGAAAGCGTGCACGACGACGACGCTCCATCGCCAAACGGCAGCAGCAAGTCCGGCCATCACCTTCCGTGCTGCACGCTCGCCCATGCCCATGGCGTTGACGCCGCTTTCGACCCCTGCGTCCGCCGGCAAGGCCGCGGCGGTCGTCCTTTCCGTCCGGACGCCGTCCGCCGTGGCACTGGTGTTATCAGTAGTGCCGCGGCGCCGCGCACCGGTGCCGGCGGCTGCCCTGCGCGCCCTGCAGGCAGACGGCAACAACTTGCAGCGTGGAGCGCCGCTGGTGGCGTGCGCGTCCGCCGCGCTCGACGACCTGCGCCCGGCCATCGACGCCGACCTCCGCGCCTACCTCGAGTTGTCGCGCCGCGGATCATAGAGCCATGCTCTGTCTTGCCCATGCACGCCAGGGGCGGATCGAGATGGGGTAGCAGGGAATGGTAAGGGCGTGGTCCTCGCTGCATGCTTGGGGAATGGATCGGTCGTGCGGGCACCAGCGATGAACTTTTGCTCAGTCGCCGCCGCGTCCGAACTCCAGGCAGTTGACTTCCCCATGGCCAGTCGCGCATGGCATGGCCAACCCGGGGTCCCCAGTTGCGCCATCTCCGTCCCGCTCCTCGCTGCGCGTCGTGGAGCAGGGAGCCAGTTCTTCGGGAACCGGCGCCGTCAGCTTGTCGTCGTCAAGCAGCGCGCACGCGGAGACGACGAGGACGGGCAGTACATGCGCCTCCGCAACCGCGGCCTTGGCGGCTACGTCGCGCAGTGCATCCTCGAGTTCCGGGACGACCACCACATCGAATGGTCAGTCGCCGGGGGAAGCGCGGTGGCGTCGTGCTCCTGCGCGACACGGACGGCGTGCGCTCCGGGACACACATCTGATTGTCTTGCCGTCTACATTCATGTTCTCTGTACTGAAAACGCGATGGTCAGTGTCAATCCGGTTCTTAGAAGAAAGTAAAAGAAATTTCCACTGTTATTTGAAAGTGCAGTTGGGCATCAAACCCCAATTAACACTGCAGACTGATGTTTGTGTCCTATGGTGGCTTCATGAAACGGCTAACCTGAATCCTGATGAAACGCATGCGCATTTTCAATTGTGCATCAGAATTAACCTGACAGCACCGATGGGGCTCAAGTACGTGCATACACGTACAAGCGTCAGCAGCCCATGCTTGTGTTGTGCCGGTCGTGAACGATTTGCTTGTGTAGTACAGGCTCCTTGTTATTGATTGACAAGGACAGAAACGGAGGGATGGGTTGCCTACTTACGTGTTTGCAAAAAAAAAAAAAAAAAAAAAAAAAAAAAAAAAAAAAAAAAAAAAAAAAAAAAAAAAGCTGTGCCACAGGCCGATGAGCCAGCAGCAGCCTCGAATGCGCTCGACCAAGGAGGGAGCGCAAACAAAGCCGCGCCAGCCCAAATGGCCCATGTCACAAGGTATATAGAGTACGCAGTGGGTTTGGGAGGTTCAGAAACATCCAGTCGGTCTACAATTTTATGCTGCGTTAGTTCTTTGTGAACCAGCGAGGTGGTACAAAAACCGTTTATCCGGCTACCTGATTGCCTAATTCATGTTGTTTGTTTGGGCCACTTCCTCGCGATGTGCCGCCCAATTCGACTCTCGAATATTGTATTCCGGCCCGCGCGCGTAGTACTGCATTCCATCATGGCATGCGCTCGTGCATGTGGACGTGCGCTCGCACTTGTGCGCGTTCTGATGGTGCTGCGTAGCGCCTGCGTCCCTGCGAGATCTTGCACGCGAGATAGCTTGCATCGACGACGAAGCCGACTGCTACGGCACCACCGGACTTGTGTAAGGCGTGGGTGTGTGGCCGAACCGTTCGCAGCCTTCGGCACGTTTTAGTAGTTAGCTTCCACACGTATCGACTGAGTGCCCTCGTTGTCCTAACATGATAGCAACTCAGTCGACACTGTCACGTTCATACTAGTGGAGTCATAGGCCTAATCACTCTCATGTCTCGCACGAATGGTGAACCACAAGTCCTGACATGATATATAGGAACTAAGCCACCACCCTCACATGTCGTCTGAGTGCACTAATAGTTCTGACATGATAGGAACTAAGCCGCCACAATGACTCTTACACGCGTACTCCGACTATTCATAACATGAGAGGAACTAAATCCGTCACTCTGAAGTGTAGCGGGAATAATAATAGGCTAATACAGTAAAAAAATTCATCCAATCGTCACTCCCATGTCTCTGAGTGTACTTGTAGTCTTACCATCGTTCGAATGCACTAGTAGGAACAGATCACTCTAACCAAGTGCACCACATGAGTTTTTTTTATTTTAAGGTTCGGCTTTTTATTACAAATTAGCCTTGTCAAATATAAATCAAAGGACTTAGAATTCAAATTACATGGTTTGCAAAAAAAGGTTTGAGAAAAATAGGGTATGCAAAAACTGTTTTGCCACAGCCCTAAAAACGGTTGCTGCAAGCCCACGGACGTTGCAAAAGCCCACTAAGCTGATTATGCAAAAACTGTTTTGCCACAGCCCTAAAAACGGTTGCTGCAAGCCCACGGACGTTGCAAAAGCCCACTAAGCTGATTATGCAAAAACTGTTTTGCCATCTGTTGTTTTAAGATATGCGCGTCAGGAGTCTAAGAGCGAGGTGGTACTATTAGTACACCATCCATAAGGCATGGGACACATTTTCATGCGAAAAAGAAATGGGCCAGGTGTTAACACCAGAATTTGGTCAGGAATATGACAGGTGGACCCGCAGGGAGCAGAGAGAGCGATTCGGCAAATGCGTGTGCGGTCGGCTAACTTCTGTGTGTTCGGCAAACGGTCAAAGCGGTCGACAATTGCTTCGTTTGAAGACGGAAAAAGGAAAGAGAAGCTGATCGAAGAAAAGGAAAGAGTCGTAATGATCAAGGACTCCGATTATGGATAGAGTTAGTATGTTTTGTCTTTCCAATTTTGTTTAGGCAGTTCGTAAGTGCTTAGAACTCGTGTTTTGTCCAGGGTATAAATATAAACCCTCGACCATTGTAATAAGGGTTCACAACCAAATCAATACAACCGGCTACGCGCCACCCTTCGAGTCCTTTTAGTCGTGTCGTCGAGTTCTTCGAGAGGGCCAATCGATCCGTCGACCTCCGTAAGTCCCGGCAACCTTGTTATCATGTCTAGTATCATGCGGTGGATTTAGATAATGATGCAAGAAGTCTTGTTGCAATGCTTAGTATCATGCGGTGGATTTAAGCATTGAACCAAGAGGGTTCCATGTTAGTCATGAGTCGTGCGGCGGGCTAAGATTAGCTAGGAGCTAGTTACCAAAGTTTCTCGATTAGGTCATGAGTCGTGCGGCGAGGCTAAGATCTAAGATTAGAGGCTAGTTATCGGCTCTTTTAGATTTGGCAAAATCTAATAGATTCATTAAGTTATCACGTGTTGCATGCTTTATTTAATGTTTAATTATTTGCAACACTCTTTTGCCCAATCTAGATTGATACTCTTTCGGCTTGTTGGTCGTTCCTTTCATGCTTATTCAATACCGAGTAGATCAAGCTCATATAGCCGAATTAGATCGATCTAGATTGTTACATGTTGCGGGTTCATTCACGTTATATGTAGATAAGCCTTGACAGGACCGAGTACCGTGCGGCGATGCTCGAGTCTTTGGATTACTCTAGAACTAGTCATCCGGTGGACTAGAGATCGGTTTAATCGATAGGCCCCTTTTACATGTTGCTTGTTTGTTCCTTCTTCATGGACCCCGATTCGGCAATCTTGTCGATACGGTTATGCTTATACATGTAGCAAGTATCTATAGATCTGTTAGACAATTATGTGCTTTTAGCTCTTAATTGCTAGATTGTATCATGCGGTGGATTGATCTAGTAGCAAGGAGTGGTGTAAATTCATAGTGAGTGGTATCATGCGGTGGATTAGCTTGCTTGAGTTTATGCTCGACGGGTTTATGAAGGCTAGACGTGCGGCGAGACTAGTTGGAGTAGCCTATGCATGTGTTGTTTAGTCGATTTATATTTATAAGTTACTTATTCTTAATTTTTAGTGCTTGATGATGCTTTAAACATGAGATGTAGTTTGATATGCTTAATGGTTTAATCTTGTTCAAACATGTCTTTATTTACGTATTCGGCTAGTTTGTTCATTTACATCGGTTATGTTACTTTAGCCGAATGAGCGCATCTGTTGGCGAGATAGCTTCCATAGCTATGTGTCGTCGTAAGTGGCTTCGGGGCCGTAAAGATGGAACTGTCGGTCTCACCCAAGACGTTCCGGTTATGATCTTCTTGTTTTATCCCTTGTCGATTTTCGAGTCAAATCGGCGGCACGCCACCGGATTCGGACGCCGGGCACCCGATTGAAGCTAGGCTTTCCGGCTTGCTGTGTGTGAGACGCGGGGTGGTCACATTTTGCGTCAACACACTTTTTGGCACGCCGGTGGGACAACGTTTCAATATAAGATGGGATCGGAAATTGACAACGATCACGTTACGAACGTGACCATGGACGAGCCGCCGCGAGCAACGCCGGATGGTGGAGCAAGCAATGGAACAATTTCATCGAAATGTCGATGTCCTTTTCCAAGAACAAGAGTGGAAAAGTGATGATCAAGCAAGCACGCCAAGAGTTCTTCTCGCTTGGTCGGTCGATGTTACGACGAGGAGGAGATGCGAGGGGTAGTTGGAGCCATCTACAAAGCTGTAGGAGACACTATGTTGAATCACAACACGGCTTTTTCTGGGCACCTTCCGCAAAATCATGGCTGAAACTTTTGGTCCGGCAGTTGACAAACGATTTGAAGCAAGATTTGGAGAGCTTGCTGGGCCAGTGTACTTCAACACTCAGCAATCTTCAGGAAAGTTAACTGGAGGAGAGGAGATAATCGGTACAAGCAAAGATGGAGCTATTCATGATGGAAAAGAGAAGCCTCCTGTGACCGAGCAAAGCAAACTCATGGTCGTAGCTTTTGGTGCGACAACGGATATACCGCATCTCGCTATAAGATTTCTCCAAAGTAGCAAACAGTTGCGAGAAGAGTGTCTATGGAGATGGGTATAGTGAATTCACTGATTACGGTGCTCGGATGCTTTGCCGAATCCGGGATACGGGAGTGCATCGGGAGTGCCTTCTAGGAGACAGGAGCAAAAGATACAAATGATGAGCTCCTAAGCGAGAATGGCCGATATGATGCGGGAATCAATTCGGCCCGAAACCAAAGCATCGAGACATATGCATACAAATCTCCTTTCCCCGAGAATGGTACAATAGGGTAGCTCTTCCACCAAGAGTTAAACCACCAACGGATTTGACCAAGTTCTCTCGGTCGGGATGATACCGAGTACCATTGAGCATGTCGGTAGATATCGATGCAACTTGGAGAAGCTGCTGCTGATGAAGCTTGGAGGATCGAGATATTTTCCTATGTCTCGACGGGGCCGGCTTTCACATGGTTTGCATCGCGGCCGGCCAATTCCATTGGTACATGGGCGAGAATTGGAGCAAAAGTTCCATTCGTACTTTTATACGGGAACCAATGAGAAGAAGATGGTTGATCTGTGGTCTATGAGGATGAAAACTGCGAGACACCAATGGAGTATCTCCAGATTCGGAGAAGCAAAGAACATGTGCTATTCTCGACTATTCCCGATGATCGGCTTGCACAATTGGTCATTGCGGGCATGCCGCCACATATTAGAGACAAGCTATTCGGCATGGAGTTTGAAGATCTTGGACAAGGCTTGCACAAAAGGCCGACGGCAATGAGCAATCAAGCCCAAGGGTTCGGAAGAGATGCTCGTTTTCGGAAGAACAAGTGCAACCTGTTGATATGTATCGGGATTTACGGAGGAAGCATCGAATATGAAGATGAAGATGAAGTAGCTCTGCGAGTTGACCTGGACAAAAGAGCCTACTTTGGTCACATCGATGGGTGAAGCGGCGAAGGGATCTTATGATTTTGATGTCGATCAAAGCGAGATAAGCTCTTTTTGTATCTGGTCCAAGAAGGGCGCGTTAAGCGCGAGAAGGACATCCTATGTTGCGCCCGAAGGAGTAAAGGACAAGAAATACTTTGTGGATTTCATGATACAAACTCTCATCATATCAATGATTGCCGAGTGTTCGAGTAAAAATTCGAAGGCTATTCAAGATGGACACTTAAGATTTGATGGCAAGATGAAAGTAGACAAGAACCCATTCCCTCGTAACATGGTCTCTTTCTCCATAGGCATGGTTGATGCCGGTGAGTCCAAGGAAAAGGGAAAGATGAAGGTTCGACATCGAAAGAGCCAAAGAGATTGGTTCCGTTGACCCTAATCGGCAAGTTACCAAGGAGGAAGTGCAACAAGCGCGGTTCAAGAATAGCCGAACGAGAGAAGGGTCAAACTTCGAGATGCGGCTAAGGGAAATTGCCGAATACACGCGATCCGAAGCGCGAGTTACAAAGACGACACTTATTGAATAAGTGGCAATGGGAAAAGAAGATGGAGTATGATGAGGAACAAGGTACATTGAGGAAGAGCGCGGTTCATGGCGAACGTCGGAGATATGAAGCGAGAAGTGCACCAAAGGGAACAAGAAGAATACGGGAGAGAGCAAGAGCAATCTCATTGGAATTGTTCCTTCTTCGGACCTTGTTGGAATGAAGGCTTGAAATTGCACGCGAAACAATTGCCCCGAATGCGGTGATCAATATTCGGAGTACGAGGCAATCTCGAGTCAACCGCCGTCCCGTTCATGATAGACTTGGGATGAAAGTTCCGGAGAACGATCGGCGCCTAAAAATAAACGGTTTTGATGGATATCGAGAGGAAAAGATTTGCGAGACCAAACATGGGCTCACGGTAGTGTCCATACTACGGAAGAGAGCTCCTACGAGATGGCAAAAAGGTCAATGGTGTCCTCCTGGTCTCGGAAAAGCCGGAAGAGAAGAGTTCGGCGTTTGAGAAATCAAGAGATGAAGCGAGGAAATAGCCGAAAAGAAGCCGGTATGGCGTCCTAAGAAAAAGGATGGTGGACGGGGCCCATCGGCTAATACTAACATGGTGTTCTTCATTCCATTAGAGTTTAAAGCTCCGAAGACCAAGAAGTGCAAGATGAGGTATATTCGATTTTGATGAGACTGAATGCCGAGACCCGATGGCTCAACTTGTGTTGACTCGGCAAGCAATCTTTGATAAGCCGAGTTAAAAATCGTCATCGAAACCATTGTACTTGAAGGGATATGTCAATGGCAAGCCTTTAACTAAGATGCTTGTTGATGGAGGGGCTGCTATCAATATTATGCCCTATGCTACTTTCGAAACTTGGTATGACAAATGAAGATTTGCTTTGAGATGACATGATCCTTAGAGATTTTGCGGCAATGCTTCGATACTCGTGGAGCGACATATGGAGCGATGATTGGATCCAAGACCTTGATCACTACCTTCTTTGTCATTGATGGCAAGGGGGCATATAGCATACTTCCGGGAAGGGATTGGATCCATGCTAATTGCTTGTATACCCTCAACTATGCATCAAATCCTTATTCGGTGGGTAGGAGATGATGTAGAAGTTGTTCAGCCGATGATTCGGTGAGTGTTGCCACTTCGAGCCTGCTTATTGGGAGTATGATGGACTAGATTGCCTTTCGGGTAAGGTATGGAAAGAAGGTCCTGTCAATGTGTTCGACGGGATCAACACCGATCCAAGCGGTCGGCTCGACGGTAACTTTTAATGGGCAATCCAATCGATGGCAACAAAGGCAAAGCGGGTCGTGGTTTCATGTCGGCCGACAAATTAGAAGAAATCAATGTTGGTGATAGCACAAAGTCAAGGCCGATGTATATCGGTGCAAATTTAGACCCGAATATAAATTGGAGTTAATAGAGTTGCTGAATGAGTTCAAAGATTGTTTTGCTTGGGATTACACGAGAGATGCCTCGGTTGGATCGATCAATTGTTGAGCATAAGTGCCTATAAAACCTGGATTTCGTCCTTTCAAACAACCTCCACGGAAAATCTATAAAGAAGAGGTATTGGCCGATGTAAAGAAAGAGATTGAGAGATTAATTGAAGCAAACTTTATTCGGCCATGCGGGTATGCGTAATGGATTTCAAATATAGTACCCGTCTACAAGAAGAATGGAAAGATGAGGGTATGCATAGATTTCGAGATCTCAACAAAGCTACTCCAATGGATGGATACCCAATGCCGGTTGCCGATTTATTAGTGGATGCAAAAGGGTTATGAAGTTATCGGTTTATGGATGGCAATGCGGCTACAATCAGATTTTCATGGCGGTTGAAGATATTGCAAAGACGCATTCGGATGTCCTGGTCACATTGGATTGTTTGAGTGGATAGTGATGACATTTGGATTGAAGAATGCTTTGGTGCAACTTATCGAGAGCCATGAACTATATCTTTCATGAGTTAATCGGCAAGATTGTAGAAATTTATATTGATGATGTAGTAGTCAAATCCGAAAACCATAAAGGACATTTAGCCGATTTAAGAAAGACTTTGGAGTGCACAAGGAGACATGGCTTAAAGATGAATCCAAACAAGTGTGCTTTTGGAGTCTCGGCTGGTGAGTTTTTAGGGTTCTTGATTCACAAAGGAGGGATAGAAGTTGGAAAAAAGAGCATGGAAGCAATAGACAAAGTTGTGCCCCCAACTAACCTTACGACTTGCAATCATTCTTTGGGCAAGGTCAATTTCGTGAGAAGATTCATATCCAATTTATCGAAAGAGTGTTGCCTTTCTCTCCATTGTTGAAGCTCAAGAAAGATCGAAATTTGTGCAGGGTGACATACGGCAAAAGGCTTTTGATGAAATCAAGCAATATATGAAGGCACCGCCGATGTTGGTACCTCCACAACTTGAGAAGCCTTTCAAGGCTGTATGTGGCGGCCGATAGCCTGACAATAGGATCGGCCCTTATGCAAGAGTTTGATGGAAAAGAGAGAGTAATAGCTTACCTTAGCCGAAAAACCTGTTAGATCCCGAAACAAGGTATTCGGCTATAGAAAAGCTCTGTTTGTGTGTTTATTACTCATGCACCAAATTTCGGCACTATTTGTTAAATGCCGAATGTGTGGTTATATCTAGTTTTGATGTAATTAAACACATGTTGTCAATGCCGATTTTAAGTGGGAGAATCGGCAAATGGGTATTAGCACCGTCGAGTTTAATTTAAAGTATGAGTCGGCAAAAGCGGTGAAAGGACGAGGCAATTGCCGATTTTATTACTCAACATCGTGATTTATCTCGTTGATATGATTAACATTGCCCCATGGGCATTATTTTTTGATGGATCATCATGTGACAAAGGTGGTGGTCTTTGGTATTCTTTTGATATCCCCACGTGGAAAGATATTTGAGTTTGCTTTTTCAATTGAATATCTTGTCACTAACAACCAAGCGAGTATGAGGCTTTGCTTAGAGGGCTTCGGTTGATAGAACTGAAGGTCATTCTTTGTTGAGGTATTTGGTGATTCTGAATTGGTAATCAATCGGTTGACGAGGACAATATGAATGCAAAAATGATGTCTTGCAAGGTTACCATGAACAATGTAGGGAACTTGAAAAGTTTTTCGCAGTTACTTTGCATCATATACCCGAGAGAGCACAATGGAGAAGCAAATAAATTAGCTCAAGCCGCGGATATCGGGAAAATCATGAAGTCTATACAACGAGAAGAAGATGTTTTCAATTCGATCGATGAGTAATGACTAGAAGTGACATTATCAATTATCCGAAAGATCCATCTCAAAGAGTTTCCCGGAGGCTCGGGTATAAGGCATTTAAATTTGTGCTTCTTGATGATCGGTTGTACCACAAGTCTATAGATGGAGTGTTGCTCAAATGCTTGAGCCAAGAAGAAGCTAAGAAGATTATGTTTGAAGTCCATGAAGGAGCTTGTGGTGCACATCGTCTTACCGAATGAAATGGATAATAAGGAGGACGGGGTACTTTTGGCCGACTATGTTGGAGGATTGCTTTGAATATTACAAAGGGTGTCGAGATTGTCGATATTTGGTAATGTTCGGAGGGCACCCGCATACTGTTTCGAATCCGATAATTAAACCTTGGCCGTTCGAGAGGATGGGGTATAGATTTAATTGGACAGATCAATCCTCCATCTAGCAAAGGACACAAGTTTGTGTTGCTAGCAACATTATTTCACCAAGTGGGTTGAAGCTATCCCTTTGAAAAAGATCACATCGAAAAATATGATCGGTTTGTCAAGGAACATATAATTCATAGGTTTGGGATTCCACAGACCATTACAACCGATCGGGGGACTCGGTTCACTTCTTCGAGTTTTGTGATTTTGCCGAAAACATGGGGATAAGGCTCGTATAATTCTTCTCCTTATTATGCACAAGCCAATGGCCAAGCGAGGCGTCAAATAAGATCATGATCAAAATTATTCGAAAGAAAATCGATGAGAAGCCAAGGAGATGGCACTTGGTCCTTAATGAAGCATTGTGGGCTTACCGAATGGCTTGTCATGGGTCTACACAAGCATCTCCATATGAGTTGGTTTATGGACATAATCTTTGTGATGCCTTGGGAGTTGCAATCGGGATCAAGGAGAGTTGAGTTACAAAAGGACTGACAGAAAAAAGATTATAAGGATCGATGATGGATGAGTTAGAAGATTTGCATTTGATTCGTCTTAAGGCCTTGGAGAATATTGAGAAGAATAAAATACGTGTTGCCAAGTACTACAACAAGAGAGTTAAAATTAAGCAATTTGCGAAAGGAGAATTGGTTTGGAAAACAATATTGCCAATTGGTACCAAAGACGAATATTCGGCAAGTGGTCTCCGAATTGGGAAGGACCTTTTCGGGTTGTCGGTTGTGCACCTGGCAATGCGTATATATTAAAAACGCTGTTTGGAGAGGAACTTACTAGAGCCATCAATGGCGTATACCTTAAGAAGTTTTTTCCAAGTATCGAAGTTGGATCTTAATTGTGATTATGACGTAAAGCGTGGTATAGCCGATTGAATAAAATCGCCTTCGAGTAAAGGAAAGAGGTTGGAAAGAAATAACCGATAATATTATCGCCTCTAGTGGAAAGATAGCCGATATCGTGTGTATCGTCTTGAGAACAAAAATAGCCGATACGGTTGTATCGCCTTTAGTCGATTTTTAAAAGTATAAGTGAACGGTTTGATCTTATCTCTCAGTGATAGGTTTATCGGGAGAAGATAAAGGGAATTGAAGTACTACGCTACAAACCGTCAAGTCATGGAACAGGACCGAGATCTAATCGGCTAAAATGATGTCATGCGATTCGGGAGTTTTCGTTTGGGAAGAGCGTTGCAGTCGAGTTCTAGCTAAAGGAAAATTTGCAAAGAAGCAAACACAACAGACGAATGTCATCACAGACAAGCAAGAACAAGAAGAGGACCAACATTCTTCATTAAAGTTTTATTTACAACCCGCGCCAATCCTAGTACAAGCTACTCCTCTTCTTCGTTGAAGAGCTTGTTGAGGACAGACTCAGGGTTGGTGGCGTTGGCCATGGCGTCGGCGTGGGCGTCGTAACCCGCCGGGAGGCCCTCGATGTCGTCGACTTCGTGAGGAGCCCGTCGCGGAAGCCGGTCGGCATCGGAGCGTAGTCGTCCCCGGTCCGGGACGACATCCCCGCCAAGCCGAGGAGGTGCCGAGGCGCACGCCATGAAGGGCAACCTGGTCGATCCGACCGGGCACCGCCTCGAGGCGCTCCACCGGCGTCGCCCTTGGGCGTTAACGTGGTTGGCCGCCGCCATCGCCGCCACCTTCAAGCGGTCCGGCTCCGCGGTGAGGTCTCGCAAAGAAAAAATAAGATTAATCAATGAGCGAGATGAATCGGAAGGAACATGGGTTGAAGGCAATTGGCGAAAAGTGAATACGGTGATGGCCTCGCTCATCTCGCCGGTTGTCCTCCAACTCCAGGTGAGCGATCCCGAACTTCTTGGTTTCTTCACCAAGAAGCTCCATCGCCTCATCCCGCTCGCGGCGATACGCGGCGGCGTCGTAACGAGCATGCGGCGGGATCTCCTCGTCGTTCCTCTCCCATATAGGAACGTACGAAGCCGACCCCGATGAAGCCGGCGTGCCGGTGCGGAGAAGGAGCAGAGCCGGGCCGGAGCGGAGCCGGCACGGGGCGAGGCGTCGAACGCCGCGGCCGGCGCCAAGAAGCGCCATTGGCCGGTGCTGATCCTCGCCGTCCTACAAACGAGGTACCGTCAAGATCGGCTAATTTAGAAAAAACGCAGACAAGATGGGGAGATCGTTTCTTACCGCGGACGGCGACCACCACGGCCGCTTCCCTCCGCCGCGTCCACCACGGGAGCGGGGAGCGGAAGCGGAAGGGGGGAGCGTGGGTGCCGGCCGGGCGACCCGCCTCCGGACATTGGCGATGTAGTCGCCGGTGTTCCCGTAGCCCTGAAACGGATCAAGAAGATAAGCAACCGCAAAGGGGGCAGAGGTTCAGATTGGGTAAAGACTATCGAATAGCACGACTCAGGGGATTGGAGATCTCACCGCCGGCGCCGGTTGCTACTACCCTCCGCCTCGTCCTGGGCAGGACGCTTATTACGATCTCCGCCGCTCGCCATTGGTAATGGTGGGGGTTTTTTGGGCTTGGAGGCGAAGAGGAATTGGAGGAGATTGAAGAGAATGGCAACTGCTTGTGCTTGATGTGATGATGGTGGGAGCCGACTGGTCCTATTTATGAACGTGGGAGCCGTGGCGAGAACTGCGGGAAAGCCAAGCGACAGGATAGGGTTTCCACACTTATGGGCCAAGATTGAGTTGGGCCAGGCCCATCACTACTGGCGGTTCAGTTACCATATGCTCGGTCGGCTAAATAGCTAATAAGGGTTATTCGGCTAAAGTGAACACTTGGGGCCGCGCGGTTGCATTCGGCTAATACATACATTAAGTAAGTACATCATGACAAGGATAGCCGAATGATAACAGAAAGCAGAAAAGAAAGAGAAAAACAAAATATTAAGTCGAAAGGGATAAAGTGTTGAAAAACAATGGTACACTCGGAGCATAGTATTTACATGTATCATCATACAAGCAAGAGGTTCATACATTCAAATAAGAGTTGATGACATTCAAGGCGTCTGTTTTGATTTTGTTGACCTCATCAAGGATTCTTTTATCTTCAACCTCGAGTTTTGGATCTCGTCTGCAGCTTGTTCTTGATTTGCTTGGTATCTCTGACAAGAGAACTTATCTTGGTCTTGGCTGAGTCAAGAGGTGGCAGGGTAGCGAGCTTGGCTTCATGAGATTGAATGTTGGCATCCAATTGAGCCAACTGGGCTGCCAATCTAACCCTCTCATTTCTCATGCTATGCAACTCGGGCTCCAAGGTGTCCCAAGACCGTTTGACGATTTGAATTCGAGAATAGAGTTCCTTGACCTGCTTGTTCTCTCGTTGCCTTGTCGGTCTCCAAGATAGCCCCATCGGACATGTTCCTATGTGCTCTCTTGACGACGGCGAAATGGTCATCAAGATGAGACAAGGCATTGATGGCATCCTTGAGATCGAAGGAGTTCTTGGATGAGTGGCTCGCTATTTCCCTTATTTTGTCAAACTCCCGAGTCGGTCAACGATATCCTTTTCCAAGAATGAGATTATGGCCTTTAGTTTAGCCCGACTCTTTGATGATAATTGCCGATTGGAGGAGACTTCATCATCATCGAAACTCTTCGGCAATAAGGGAGAAACCGGCTGTTGAAGAGCAATATCCTCGATAACGAAAGAAAATTTATTAGCCAAATGACTTGACTCGAAAATGAAATAACGGAGAAAGGCTAAAGCATACCTCTTCGGCAAAAGTTTGATCAATGGCCTCTTGAGTAGCATCAAGGCTTTGAGTGATTGACACAGATTGCTTGTCTCATGAATGGTAGTGTCATAACTCATTGATATATCTTGAATTGCCAAAGGAGTTGAGTCTCGGTACATTTTGAAGAAAATTTCTTTTTCGTTGCTTCTCCCGACCGATGAAGAGGGATGCCTTTGCTATGTCTCGTTTGTTCATCGGCTGATGAGAAGGAGTTTCTTCGTTGCTTCTTCTTGATCACCTCGCTTGATCGTCTGTTTGGTGAGGAGAAGTTTCTTCGATATTCCTCCTTGATTATCTGGGCCGAATATAAGTGAGAATGGTATGAAGGCAAAAGATGAGGATAACAAATGCAGATACGTACCAAGATTAACGTGCTCATTGACATTTGCTTGGCCGATGGAGGCTTCGGGAGAGTTATCCAAAATCACTACCCCGCTAGGACTTTGGGGGTTGGCACATGCTGTTAAAGAAGTGATCGGTGCAAACATATTTGCGGGTGAAAATAGAAGATCAAAGGTGTTCATACCCGAGGGGGTAGCTTGGCCTTCTTTGATCTTGTTTTCTTGGGAACAAGCAGTGTCCTTGATGGGGGAAGGAGGGATTTTTCTTTTAAGGTCCTTCAAGAGCACCGTATCATCGGCGGGAATTTTGTTGAATGCCGACAAACTTGGAGCATCATGCCCCGGAGCAGACGAGGGCCAAAGTTGCCAATATTGGACTTCGGAGGACTTGGAGGAGCAATGTCCCGCTTAAAAGATGATTAGAAACAAAACGAAACGTGAAGTAAAAGGTAGCCATAAGCATGTACCTCATCATCGAAGAGAATGAGGGCATCAAGACTTGGCATAAAGGATGGACTTGTGCCCCGAAAATGTGAGAATGCCACTCCCGCCACCGAGGTTGAATGAAGGATGAACAGCTTCAATTATCACCGAGGGGTTGGGTTCATATCTTTGGAAGCTTGCATCCAAGGTTGAAAACTTTATTGGCCTCAGTACCGTTCAGCAATGACTCCCTAGGCCTGATGATGTTTGAGAAGTATGGCCTTGGGGGCAATTGGCCGAATCCAAACTGCCTGGCAAACATGTTTGGGTTGTAAAATTCATAAGTTGAGCTTATCAATCGGCCATGATGAAACTCTGCTGGCAAAGCACAGGGCTTGATAAAAGAATTGAAGATATCCCCGGAATCATCATCTCAGGCACCCACTCATAGCTAAATCTGCGGGGAAGGGTTAGGTCTTCATTCTCCCTATAAGGGAACCAAACTACATGGTTGAATCCCTTGTAGAAGATCTTAAAAAGGTGGCCCGGTCCAAGTCGATGGTGATTGAAGATGCAGCCTCTCCATATGTCCGGCAAGACTTGTATCTAAGATCCTCACCTTCAAGATAGTTGATGGAAGGAAAATTCAGATTATGGAGGTCAACGAGACAATCTGGGTGCATGTATAATTGCAACCACATCCGAAGAAGCCACCATGGTCCATTGACACAGGAAATTTCACCATGATTCCTCATCCGGACAATGTCGATGCATCATATGGTAGAATGCTCCCAAAGCAGATATTTGCCCAAAGGAATTAGCTTGCCTGCGGCCAATTCTTCACCATCACTATGTGGTTAAGAGTGGGCTCATTGGACTTACCACGTAAGATAAATCTGCATAGCCACATGTTCATGAAAGCTCTATACTCTTTGTCGACACGGGGCCGGTTGAAGCATAACTCGAACGTACTTGACCCAACCTCCTCCCCGATTTGACTCGCTTTCCGTGAGCTAGTGCCTTTGTATTTGAAGGGGTAAGTTGGTTTGGTGATGTTCAAACCGGTCATCATAAAAATGTCTGATAGGGTGATTGACATTGGGCCATGACCAAAGACAAAAACGTTGATGGCATCAGACCAGAAATGGGAAGCAGCTATCAAGAGGGAGTCATTTCTTGGCATATCGGCTAGTGAAAGTTCCAAGCAATGTTGAATATCTTGGGATTCCCAGAGATCACTGTTCCTGGACTGCATCCTGCGGAACCAATCACGCCATCCTGTGATTGAAGGAAGGGGCCAAGTTTTGAAAGTGTTCGGCCATCTATTTGAGGGGGCAATTCTGGATTTGAATGGGATCCTCAAAGTTTCCTTTTCGATAAATTCCTTCGGATTAGGGTCTCCCATCGGACCAAGGAAAAATGACCCGGGATGAGCGAGATTAGAGATTAAAATCTCGTTCTTCATTTCCTTTATAGAAGTAAAGCGAATAAATCAAGGACACGTCTGGGAACTGATTCAGAAAAATTGCCGAATGAGTAAGGGCAAGTAGGGTTACCTCTAGATGCTCCTCTTGAGTTCCTGTTGCCATGATGGAGCCGATTGAAGATTCCGCCGCCATTGACAACGGCGCGCGATCTCGGGTGGCGGCTGCGGGTGTTGGCGGTCTTGACCTAGACGAGAGGCGCGATAGTCAATTTCGAAATAAAACCCTTTTATCTCGAAATTGAGGGGGCATGTGTTAACACCAGAATTTGGTCGGGAATATGATGGTGGACCCGCGGGGAGCGAGAGAGAGCGATTCGGCAAATGCGTGTGCGGTCGGCTAACTAACGTGTGTTCGGCAAACGGTCAAAGCGGTCGACAATTGCTTCGTTTGAAGACGGAAAAAGGAAAGAGAAGCGATCGAAGAAAAGGAAAGAGTCGTAATGATCAAGGACTCCGATTATGGATAGAGTTAGTATGTTTTGTCTTTCCAATTTTGTTTAGGCAGTTCGTAAGTGCTTAGAACTCGTGTTTTGTCCAGGGTATAAATATAAACCCTCGACCATTGTAATAAGGGTTCACAACCAAATCAATACAACCGGCTACGCGCCACCCTTCGAGTCCTTTTAGTCGTGTCGTCGAGTTCTTCGAGAGGGCCAATCGATCCGTCGACCTCCGTAAGTCCCGGCAACCTTGTTATCATGTCTAGTATCATGCGGTGGATTTAGATAATGATGCAAGAAGTCTTGTTGCAATGCTTAGTATCATGCGGTGGATTTAAGCATTGAACCAAGAGGGTTCCATGTTAGTCATGAGTCGTGCGGCGAGGCTAAGATTAGCTAGGAGCTAGTTACCAAAGTTTCTCGATTAGGTCATGAGTCGTGCGGCGGGCTAAGATCTAAGATTAGAGGCTAGTTATCGGCTCTTTTAGATTTGGCAAAATCTAATAGATTCATTAAGTTATCACGTGTTGCATGCTTTATTTAATGTTTAATTATTTGCAACACTCTTTTGCCCAATCTAGATTGATACTCTTTCGGCTTGTTGGTCGTTCCTTTCATGCTTATTCAATACCGAGTAGATCAAGCTCATATAGCCGAATTAGATCGATCTAGATTGTTACATGTTGCGGGTTCATTCACGTTATATGTAGATAAGCCTTGACAGGACCGAGTACCGTGCGGCAGATGCAGGTCTTTGGATTACTCTAGAACTAGTCATCCGGTGGACTAGAGATCGGTTTAATCTGATAGGCCCCTTTTACATGTTGCTTGTTTGTTCCTTCTTCATGGACCCCGATTCGGCAATCTTGTCGATACGGTTATGCTTATACATGTAGCAAGTATCTATAGATCTGTTAGACAATTATGTGCTTTTAGCTCTTAATTGCTAGATTGTATCATGCGGTGGATTGATCTAGTAGCAAGGAGTGGTGTAAATTCATAGTGAGTGGTATCATGCGGTGGATTAGCTTGCTTGAGTTTATGCTCGACGGGTTTATGAAGGCTAGACGTGCGGCAGACTAGTTGGAGTAGCCTATGCATGTGTTGTTTAGTCGATTTATATTTATAAGTTACTTATTCTTAATTTTTAGTGCTTGATGATGCTTTAAACATGAGATGTAGTTTGATATGCTTAATGGTTTAATCTTGTTCAAACATGTCTTTATTTACTTGTATTCGGCTAGTTTGTTCTGTTTACATCGGTTATGTTACTTTAGCCGAATGAACGCATCCTGTTGGCGAGATAGCTTCCATAGCTATGTGTCGTCGTAAGTGGCTTCGGGGCCGTAAAGATGGAACTATGCAGGTCTCACCAAAGACGTTCCGGTTATGATCTTCTTGTTTTATCCCTTGTCGATTTTCGGTCAAATCGACCGCACGCCAATCGGATTCGACGCCTCAAGATTGAAGTTTGCTTCCGGCCATTTGTGTGTGAGACGCAGGGTGGTCACATTTTGCGTGAACACCAGGACCATGTAAGCCCGCCAGGGGAGACTACAGGTTCAAGGTGAGTGGCCCATTGGCGTGATGCATGTGCACAGCAGGTCCACCTCCACCGCCGCTAGCTGAGGTGATCGACCAAGCGCAGCTCTTGGTGACGCGTACGGTCGAGCGGTGAGGAGCGTGGTCAACACCAGCACATCCAAATGTGGATCTCGGCAGCGGCTTTGGTGGAGCGTCATACGCGCTCTCCTTAGCGGTGGCGGTGGCCGTCCCCGATGCCGAGAGGGCGCAGGAGGCGATGGTGCTTGCTCACGCTGCGGTCCGAGGTGGCAGAACTGGCCGCGGGCTCGCCGTCCCCGTCTCCCGCTCCGCGTACCTCTCCCCTTGACGTAGTCCGCTCCAGCCTTGTGAGAGCAACCGCGTCGACCTCGCCCGGCGCCGGCAGCCCGCCCACGGCCTCAGTGAAGGCCACCCGGTGCCTTGCTGGAAGGAGATGCAGCGAAGGCCACCTGTTCGACGATTTGCCCAGCCCACGGCAGCAGCTTCACATGGCATTCAGGTATGTTTCCTTTGCTACTCGGGATGAATTTTAAACCAAATTGTACTGCACACTAAACCGTTGGCTTGTGGTAATTGGTTAAATGACTCCATCCATGTGAATCATACAAGGAACTTGTACGTCTGAACACAATTCAAATTAAAGACCAATTACAATTGACCATATAGAGAGCACAAAGTTCTAAAAACGCTTCCAAGGGCTTCTCTGCTGTTTCCCTGGAAGCTTAATCCGTTGAACTCGTTTAACCATAGAATCAGTATTGAATTCTTCTAGGACAGTAGGAGGAGTATCGGCAACTTTTCTCTTTGGTCGTCCTCTTTTCCTAGCTTCAGCTCCTGTTACTTTTGTTTCTTTTCCTCCTTTCTTTCCTTTCCCTCCTTTCGTGCTGGCCTTAGGGGTTGGAGTTCCAGTCTCTATTACCTCCACATCGCTTGTATTTTCAGGTTGTTTGTCCTGGCGTACTTCGTGCGGATTGTTCGCATAGTACTCTTCCTCCTAAGAATGAGCAAGACAAATGTGAGACCCGATTATTTTGTACAATATAGTTGGTATAAGTTGTTTCAACTGGAACTTATGTATTATGAATTGAAATTTCGGACCGTGATAGGATTGTTGTATGAGTCTTGGCGTCTCTTGTTGCGATCAGAAAGGAGCAACCTCGTGCATATTTTCCGTTTAAATCCTAGCATTTGTGCCTATATAGAAGTGAAAATAGTGCACGTCATATAACAATTATCGAATGAGTCGGTAGAAATTTGGAATTACCAAGGACAGTAAGACTCACATCCGAGAAACTATAGGCCATTTTCTCTCCATCCCATGCCAGCATATAAAACATTATGAATGCCCCGCATGAAAAACTGCATTGGAATTTTAGAGTAAGTACTTGAAGTAGAACATTATTTAATAGAAAAGGGATAAGGTGTACCCGTCATCTTGTTGTGGTATTTCATAGTAAGGAATTCTTTTCCAGCCGCGCAAGTTAACAAAGCCATTCTTCACCGGATAATCTAAGCATGATTGTATGCTCTCCACCTAGTGGATTGTGAGTTACATGTTAAATATGATCTAACGTTAGTTGTAGCTGAATACATAATATGTGTTACGCAAACCATCTGTACTTACCAAGTTCATCTCTAGGACTTCGTCTCGCGTTGATGGAATTGATGCCAAGGAGTTAAGGATTTGCACCTCTTCCTTTATGAAGTTGAGCACAAGGAGAGCCCAGTGGTTTTTGTTAACGTTCATAGGCACAAAAACCTGAACACAATAATTCAAAACTATAGAATGCTTGTTTTGTTCAATATAGATACCAGAAATATAGTAAACCATCGTACTGAACAAAACTTTGAACAATTTGACTAGAAGTGCGAATTAGTATGACATACCAAATGTTTTCCAACACATTTGTCGACAATTAGCTTTCTGAATTTATTGCGGCCTAGTTTTTTGTCAGCCAACTTCGCTGCATGAAAAGTTTGTATGTATGATGCTTCGTCGGTATCGACATTGCTGAAAGTAGCAAAGGCATTTATGACCTGCAAAGGCTGCAATGATTGGTACATAGTAGATGTTTGCACGTTACAGTGTCGACATGAATCTGAAATCGTATTACCTCATCTACTATAAAGCCATTTGTGAGATTAGGGCGTAGTTGTGCTGCTGTAACAACATAGTCCTCTATTTCTACAACCTTAGCATTGTTGTAGCTCTCTACTAGGAAGTAACCGACTTCTGTGTCTATGTCTTCCACTTCGTAATTGTTGTCGATGATAGGTATCCTTGGTTTGATAGCCGTGCCTTGGTGCAGTGCAGAGGGGTTGTCCTGCTGCTGCGTGTCCTTTCCCATCTCAACTCTTATTTCAGTGTGTGCTTCAGCATTAATTCTCTCTTGTACATGGGAGAAATGCAGTGTGCCACCTGGTGCTGAATTCCTGACTACTGCCTTTGGTGATTCCTGCAGTTTTTTTTTGTTAAATTCCAAAATATTAAATTGAACATGAGTCATAGGAACTAAGCCACATTTGCATACCTGAACTTGTGTAGCAGTAGGCATAGGTATACGAACTTGCGAAGATGTACCCATATTCGGCTGAACATGTCCACATGCAGGCGTAGATGGGTTAACAAAATTTTGCAGTAACTGCAAGATTTCTTTTTGTACCTGTTTTGTATTCTGGTTTTTTTTTTTTTTTTTTTTTGAGAAATTTGGTTAGTCAATGAAACATGTATGGGTAAATTAAATGAGTATTCTCATGCTGGTTACCTTGATATCCAAACGCATTTGTGCACTATCGTTTTCTATCTTTCTCACCCTGGCTTCTAGGTGTGCATCTAGTACTTTCTCCTTTCTAATCTTAGCTATCTCCTCATCTTGTGATAATATTTTCCTATCACATTTGTGTTCTACCTCCATAATTTGTTTCTTCAATGCTACTTTTATGTCTGATTCATTGATGTTCGCCCATTGGTGAAGGTATTGCTTCTACATACATAGGAAACAAAGAATTAGGAACAAAAATGAGGTTCAGCACATAAACATATGTCGTACTTACATCTTCGTTGCGTAGACACTGCTCCAATTTGAACTCCCTGATTGAGTCTTTGATCGAAAAAGATGAGGTCCGTGCTGGCATGAATGATAAGGTAATGTATTATATAGATAGCCTTATTTATTATATAGAAAGCTAGCCATCTGAACGTTTGCATGTTTAGGAACAAGATGGGGTCTACATACCACGGAATTTGCTGGGTGTACTAATGGACAACGAATGTGACCAGGTATATATACATACATGTATATAAATTACTTACTTTTCGTGTAGCCAATGATCTTTATTTCTATACATGCAGAACGTTGTAATGCGTTTTAAGGTTCACTTAGTCAAGGAACGTTATCCGGATCTGCAAAAATACTTTGACAGTAGAGAAGATATTGGCCAGTTTACAATTACAAAGCCAAGCCACACTTCTGTTGAGTTCGTCGTCATGTTGGAGAATTTGAGAGAATTTGGATATAGAGGAAGCGCAGAGTTGTACTACCTTGATCCGACTCCAGGCAGTGTGCCATCAACTGGGTTACAAAAGATAGACGGGCAGGAAGAGGTGAATGAAATGGTGGTTGCTCATGATATACGGAGGACCAAGATTTGTCATTTGTACCTAGTAGGACCTGAACAAGAAGTTTTGGACGACGTGAGTAGAGCTTCCTTATCACAAATAATCTTCTTGATACAACCATTGATGTTATAATAACTTGTACACAACTTAATGCAGGACATGGCGGACGATAACGGAGAAGATGACGCTTACAACAACGACAGAGAAGATGACGCTTACAATATCTATGATGGAGAAGAACAAGCTGCCGACATGTCCCCATGAAGAAACCTATTCCGGGGAATAATACAGACGGCATCTAAGCAGCTTGCCTTGTTGAAGCGTGGATTGTTTGGTTCCTTTTTGTTTTGGTTCGAAATTAGACTAAGTGTGTTTTCTTTTCATATAGTTATGTTGGAGTTCGATTACATCTATTTAAGATGCGTGTGTGTGTGTTCAATCTGCTAGACAAGACATGAGTTACATTTTTATACCAAATATTTCTTCTCTTAAAGTTTAAGGTTTCTAGTTGATGTCTGCTTGTAATTCTATTTTTCTCGCTCTAGTCTATAAAAGAGCATTAGGTACCTGTCCTGTATGTGCGCAACACTTCATTGAGGAGGATGACAAGTGTGATCACATGCGACAGGCACTCGCAAGCTCTAATTTGACCATATTAAACTCATACAAATATCCAATTATATGGTCAGGAGAAATTCAAAAGGACAGGCACGATTGATCACAGAAATCAGAACCTTCTAACATAAAAAGACTCGTCCTGGTGGATCCAAGTAACGATGTCAGATGCCCTTTTCTGATCTGCAGTTAACTGAAACGAAACTTTAGCGGGCAACCTGACAGGTCTGATGATAGTATTCTGCTCACCAGACACCACAGAAACCTGATACGTGAGCATATTTCAGGATCACAAGATCGTGCTTCATATCACACCAGAACAATAGATTTCAGTGGTATATCATCCATCAGCAATGCATTAATAATAATCAAATAGATCAATGAGTACAACAACGCCCAGCCTTAGCTGTCCTCCTAAAAAGAGTGAATAAACGATGTAAAGACAGACATCTTATCTATACTGCATAATCTCGTCCTTGTGCTCCTAATCAGAAAGCTGCATAATCAAAATCCATAAGCTACGCTTCGCGCTGCCTTGGCTATATGCCTATAAACATGATCATGTTGGAAAATCAGAAAGCTGCATAATCAAAATCCATAATCAAAATCTATAATCAAAATCAGAAAGCTGCATAATCAAAATCCATAAACATGATGGAAAATCATAAGTTGTTCACTAGACAACCACAACCTCGTCATTGGCAGATCATATATCCATCAAATCTTCAGGGAGTTTGGATTCCTACAAATGAATAGGATCAACATCAGTCATAAATAATTCAAAACTACACATGCATCACAGACGGCCAATTTTCAGCTTTGATGAGCTACCTCTTTTCGCATGGAGCATGTTCGCCTATTGTGACCTCCAAGCTTACACAGGGTACATTTTTTGGTATTAGATCCCTCTGAAATTGACTTATGATTTTTTTTCGGGGCACCTTTTCCAGGCACATGCAGGGGGTCTAGCACATTACTGAACGCCACACAATCAACATCCGGGGCTTGTGGCAGCACCGAACCATACCTCTTGGCTTTGTTATCTGCTACATTTGGTACCTTCATAGCAGCTTCATGATGCAGAAACATTTCTAGTCGCTCAGATGACTCAAGTGAATGACATGCTGCGAAGGCTGCAGCCCGACCAATATTGCGCATCGCACGGAACCTCTGTACACTATCGGAGTAGTCATACATGGAGCTCTTCCGTTTCGGAGGAAATGCACTCTTGGCCCTCATTGTGTACCTCTCCAAAACACAACAATCTGGAAGCTCATCTATTTGCAGGTCACCCAATGCAAAAAAGATGTGTGAGCATGGGGTTCCAATGGTCTGTAACTTCTCACAAGTACAAGAAATCCCATTCAGACTGCCTTCATCACTAAATTCACATTTCACATAGTATATCATGCCTTGTTTGTCCTTCCTGCCAAGCATATACGTTCTCATATTATCGCCATCTAGCTTCTCAATTGAAAAATACTTGCTGGCGGCATTTATACTGTACTGCACCATGGCAAAAACTGCTGGAGTGAACTTTTGTGCAGCTTCTATCTCAATAGCTGAAGCACCTGGTTGGCATTCATCGGATTGCAATGCATGAAGGTCCAGCTTATTCTCAATATTGCGCACCCCAGAAAGACACTGGTCCAAGTGCCGTACCATGTCAAGCAGTGTCATTTTCCGATCAAGACGCATATGGAGCCTAGAGTTTAGGCTCTCACTCCGCTGGTTACTCCTCAGCCCTAAGTAGCACTTACCAACATGATAAGCAGCACACCAGATTTCCCTCATATCAAACATCTGATACAACCATGAGTCTTTATCTGTGACCTCATGGTCAGCCAAAAATTTCATCCACTTTCTCTCAATCTCTTGTATCGAGCAACGATCATAAAGGAAAGTCCTTAGTTCATCCTTGACAACCTTATCCTGAACATTACGCACAATGCACCTCTCAATATGCCACACGCACAGCCTATGCGATGAATTCGGCCACACCAGACTGATTGCTCTCTGCATAGCACGGTCTCCATCAGTGATCACGGAGACCGGATGCTTCTGAATCATGGCCTCAGAAAAGGCAGTCAGCATCCACACATATGACTCGGTATCCTCATGAGCAGCAATTCCACATCCAAAAATAACTGTGCTTCGATGGTGATTCACCCCAACAAATGGAACAAGTGGTACATTGTACCGATTAGTTTTGTAGGTGCTGTCGAATACAACGACGTCACCAAATGCTTGGTAATCCAGCAAACATTGACTATCACACCAGAATAGTCCCTTCAGGTGTCCTTCCCCATCAACCATGTACTTGAAAAAGAAATCGGGATCTTTGTGCTGCTGTGCTGTCAGATAGCGGATGACTGTTTGAACGTCACCAGCAGCAATTGTCTCCACCTTATAGCGATGACAGAAATTATACAAGTCCCTAGCTGTAAACCCAACCTGATCATACCCACCATACTGTATTTCAAAAATGTCCATAATCCGGTGCTTGCGGATCCCAGCAATCTCCATCTCCACAATCTCAGCTTTCTGATCATCGCTGATTCTTCTGTGTGAACGCAACAGACAAGTGAGCTCTGGTGGCGCCATCGGATGGTTGTGTTCATCGATGAAATCCTTCACATACCACTGCAAGTTCTGATCCCGTGCAATCACAAGTTTAGCTGGGCATCCAACTCGGGTAATCCTCCGTGGCTTCCGCTTCTTAATCGCCCTCTTCAAGTGCTTCTCTTCACGAAAACCTTGACGACTGCAAACGAACCTCCGATGGGTAATCACCCTCGTTTCACTATGTCTGTTGTCGTACTCACTGTAGCTTCTCCTCACACTAAATCCTTTGCCATAACCGTAGTTGTTATAAAACTCAAATCCTTCTTCTTCACTATCAAAAGTCATCCTGACAATGTCATTGTACTCCAGCAAAGACTCTAGGTCCGGCATTTCCTCCTGTATCCATCAACAACACTGTTATTAGCAAACGGAGTACCCGGAACAGATCAAAACCAAGCCATAATTACTCATCAACAAGGCTAAAACACAGTGAAGTGAGCTCAATCAAAGTAAAGAGGAAGGCTAAGCATGTTAATTAATGGGGCTGGGCTACAAGGTCTCGTGAACCTTCATCAAATTCAGTAAAACAATACAATAGTCTGCTACTAGGTGCCAATACAGGACTGCAATTCATAAGGTGCTCATTCATGCTACAAAAGAAATTTGGATCAAGTCTACATCGTGTGACACCAACTCAGGGATCACTAAAGAAATCAAACACACTAATAACCTGGCTACGCAAGGATCAAGTCTACATCGGCAAATCATTGTTAAGTGGGATGGACACATGCTGCTTTAAATCTCCTAGAGAAGCAGGCCAATGAAAATGTTCACCCTGACATTATCACATACAACATTCTACCTGCACATCCTACCTGCAGTATCGAACCACCCTAAGGTACATAAGTCCTAGTAGGCAAGAAAAATATGTTAACTGGACGTACAGTACTCTCTACTTTCTTACATAATCTTGTTTCTATTTGAAAAAAACAGCATATAGTATGAAACAAGTGCACCCTAAAAATATTATCGCAACCTGAAGAACTGCACAAATGCATTGCTGCAGTGTTCAATACATGAGATAAATCAAAGGCAAAAGAAGTGCAGAGCAGGGGAACCTTGACCTTCTGCGATTGGAGCTCAATGGGATCCATAGTACTCCACGAGGACGGGGTCGACGCTGATCTGAACGCGGCGCCGACGACAGCGGGCGGAGCACGGGTTCCCGGTCCAACCAGCCCGGGGCTCGGGAAGAAGGGAGGAGCGCCGGGCTGAGTGGCAGCGACGAGCGCGGGCTAGGGAGATGCGGCGGCGTCGTCGTGAGATGGTGAGGGCAGGCCACCGCCGGCGGCGGCGCGCGAGGGCGAGGGCGAGGCAGCCGCGGCGGCACGCGACAGAGACGGCGAGGGCGAGGCGGCAGCGGCACGCGAGGGCGAGGCTCCGGCAGCGGCACGCGATGGCGAGGGCTTTGCAAGGCGGCGGCGCGGCGGCGTCCCGCGATGGCGAGGTAGAGGGCGCAGGCGAGTTGGCCTCGTCGGCTCGCGTCAGCCGTGGACGCCGAGGAGGGAGGAGGTAGGAGCGACGGCGACGAGCGCGGGCGAGGACAGGCCACCGCCGGCGGCGGCGCGCGACGGCGAATCCGTGGCGGCTGCTGCGCGATGGCGAGGCGGCAGACGCCTAGGGCTTGTGCGCAGCCGCACTCCTTTGCGGGCGAGGGCGAGGGCGAGGGCGAGGCGGTGGCGGCGCTAGGTCTTGCGGCGAACATTCCTTCACGGGGACCGGGGGTCGGGGGTCGGGGAAGGTGGGAGGTGGGAAACACAATTACCATAATAGCCTTCCACTAATAAAACTAATTAGCGCTAATTATTTACTTAGTCACCAATAGATACCGGGAAGTACCCCCAACCACTGTAAAAGGGCTCGGGCAAAGATACAACCAAGTAACACATATCATAAGAGACAACTCGTCGCAAGAGAGAGGAGGCTGATTTCTTACGAGAGAAGGTTAGAAAAAGTGAACATAATATTGCCATCTTTGGAAATTTACCAACTTCCAAAGTGCACCACCACAGCCAAGATAGGTTTTCAGGTTGCAAAACTTCGCCAACCAAAATTCTTAACTCCTTGAGCCAATGACGATAATCCCATCTATGCAGAGGTCGCAGTTTCCGCATGTACCTACATTAAATTAAATTAAATAGCTCATAATTCCACAAAATATATATGCTCTGCAGTAAGAGAGAATTGACCCTGACGACCAAGGGGAAGAGAACATGCAGGTGCTACAATAAGGCAAACAAAACTTGAAGTAATATATCATTTAATAGTAACTACGTATTCAAGTTTGGAAGTACCTGTAGGCTTGAGATATTGGGAGATCCCACTGGCAAGGCAGCAGCGCATAAAACCAACGTGCTTCTTGGTATCAAGCTTGGCCACCCCTTTCAGAGTTCCTGCCCTCACGTCAACAGCGACTTCCATCTCCACCGATCGAATGCTGGTGCCTTTAGCCAACAAATAAACCACATCATCATCATCAGCAACGCTCAAGGTGGGGTGAGCCATGCGAAGACATCCCAGGGACACCTTCTCCTCATCATTGCCGCCACTGCTCATCATGAGTTTACGCTGCAGCTTATAATGCCTAGTGTTGTCAGCTGCAGGGAGGTTGATGTCCTGTGAACGGATCGTGCATCGACGATGCCAGCTGTCCCATGACGTGGCTAGGATAGGCATACTCCATGTAGTGATCTTCCAGCTACCGGGGGCCAAGGAGTATGACGGCGGAAGTTTTTGGTGGCTCAGCCATTCGTAATAGGAATCAGAATCAGATGTAGATGCAACCTTAGTTGGCTGGGTGATCTCCATCTCGGCGTACTTGATCGTGTCTTTGCTCTGGTTGACAGCGATGTCGCGACAATAGTAGGGGCAGCTATTGAGGAACTTACTCCAGTTGCTCTTGGCCGGCAGGGGCAGCGGCATGTCACGGAGCTTGGGACCGTCGTCTTCGAGCAAGTCGCAGAGGAGTATGCCTCGCCAAAGATCGACGAAGCCAACTGTACCTTTAGCACCCCCGAGCGTGATCACCTTGGTCGTCAGATGGTACATGAGCCTCCTCTGTGCTGAGTCGTCTGGAATCGGGCACACCCTGTCCCTCTGGGGATCCTCGACGGACACCCGCTGCGACGTCCAACTCCGTGCTGGCTTGCCGTCGGCGTCAGGTCCAGAGCGGTACAGGTGGAGCACGAAAGTGAATCCACTGGTTTGGAGAGTGGCCACAAGGTACCGGTCGCCGCCGCCACAACTCAGTAAGGCGAGCTCGTGGTCGTTGAAGCGTTCGGGATGTGGGTTCGGGAGCAGGTCCAGCCTTAGTTGGTGAGGGTTCATCTTGTGGACATCGCGTCGCGGTGGACACGGAGGAGGACGAGGTCGGCGTCCGTGCTGAGCACCCTGGACGCGTCGAGTGGAGAAGGGGGGAGTGCTGTAACATGTGCAACTCGGGCCCATAAGAGGGGCCCAACCGACGCCCTAAGCACATGCGCGCGCTGGTGGAAGGGGTGCAACCCCTCGAGTAGCCTCAAATTCGTCATCTATTAGGTTTCCTAATTGGGTCTCCTAGGATTGGAAATAGTTGGCTAAATAAAGAAAAGGGTCAAATTGTAATAGGAATCCATATTATAAGGATCTCCTAGTTAGCTTAGAGCATCTCCAACAGTTCTGTAAAAGAGCTTGCTATCTTTAAAATTTGGCAAAATAAGTAAAAATAGTTCTCCAACAGTTTGCCATCTGACTTTGAAAATTGTAGCAACTTGCCAACAAGATCATCCGCACGCGTATTTACCCGCGCGCGTATCCTAGTGCGTATCGCGACTCCGTGCGGCGCCGCATGCCCGCATGCCTTCCCGCGCGCTCGTGTCCGCGACTCCTTCGCGCGTTGACGATCAGTTTTCCTCCCGCATGCCTTGGCTGCATGGCTTGGCCGCCAGCCGGTACCAGTACGTACGTACTTCCTCTCCGTGATTTGCTTGGCCGCCGGTACTTCCTTCGGTGATTTTTCTCCCGTGATTTGCTTATATGTCTGCTAGTTCATGTTGGTACGTACTCATCTCCATCCTCTAATTCATCTTGGTACTGATCATTTGCGTACTGCTAATTCATGTTGATATTGATCCATGCCTGCTGATTCATGTTGTAAATCTGAAGATCATGCCGGCTATTAATCTGAATACGATAATCTATGGATCTGAAGATGATTTGCTTGATGCTATTAATCTAAATTATTGCATTATTTCAGCTTCATAAATTTGTATGCAGAAATAATCTGAATACGATAGACTCCTAGTGTGTATTTGCAGAATTATTTGCATTTAAATATAGTGTATGTTTGCTCTTGTGCAATTGGACGTGCATGATCCTGTAGAGATTCTGTATGTATGTCCTTCTGTATGTATGTCAACAACTTATGTGGTAGGCCCTTCTATATTTTTATTTTGGCAAGTTAAAAATAGAGAACTGTTGGAGAGAGCCTCTTTTTAAATTGGCATATTATTTTAGCAACTTGCCAAAACACAATATTTGACAAGTCAATTTTACCAAACTGTTGGAGATGCTCTTAGGAGTTAATAAAGAAAGGGGTCAACCCTATCTCTCTCTTCCACGCTATCGCCGCCCTGCGCACGCGCGCCGCCACCCTCTCCGCCGCCGCCACCCTCTCCGCCGCCGCTCCTGCTGCCACGTGTCCCTAGGCTCTAGGCCCCTTATAAGCAGCAATAGATTTGTCACAAATTTTATTATAGACGATAGAAAAACAAAAACACAGAACAGGAGGTGCCGTGCTGCGTGCTCCCACGGCGGAGGCCTCAGAGAGGCAGCGTAGCCAACGTTGTGTCTCCTGCGTTCACCTGTTCATCAGAGAAGCAGCTACCGAAGTCTGCTAGAATGCAAATACCAAGTTGCTCAGACGATGAGAGATAAGAAAGAGTTTATTTTTTAATGAGAAAAATGAATATGAGGGGTTAAATGAAAAATGAATGACATGCAAGCTTGCCGCATCAATAAAACTTATCCACACGGCTGCCATAGACATGTGGTGCACCGTTTAACATGTTGAAGGATCCAAAATTGTATTTTGAAAGTTCATGAACCTATGTGACACACATTTACAAGTTTAAGGGCAGTTGATGCGTTTAACTCAAGTTTACTCAACCATACTTTTGTCGTACATATATACCATGTGTAATGGGTATGTGTAGCCTTTTAAAAGTTTTGGTTGCCATCTTTGCTTGTTGCCTGAGGAATAGAATAGTATCCTGTTGGATTTGTAGTTGGAGTGCTGAAACTTGAAAACAGCTAATAAAGATAAAGGGAATTCGTCGCTAGGACACAGTACATCCTTTATCTGCTGGATATGTTCATTTCGAACACAATGGTTGAGTTAAAAAAGACGATATTTATAAAATAATTTAAGTTTTTATAGTATTTTAAATCTAGAGAAGTACTACTTAATCTTTTTTTCTTCGCAATTTTGCACATTTGTTTTTATTTAGGGTCTTGGTCATTTTCAATGTTCAGTAGCAAATTTTCGCTTTCTTTTTTATCGACTGATCCTTGCCAAAAACAAATTGACATTTTTTGAACTCTACTGGAAAAAGCTTGTAAAAAGCTGCCGTTTATATAATATAACCAAAATCGTTGGACTTTTGTGCCTTCTCATGCCAGACCAAAATCGTGACCTGTCCACACGTGCACCTTTGAACTTCGCTTTAGATTCTCTTTGTCATATGATGCATAACGCCGCCTTTGCGTGCTGCTAACCGCCAAAGAATATAGTATACTGCAGCGATATGGATGCATATGGACGACGTTCTCTCTATATATACAGCTACCAGCAGCTGGTGACATAGCATGCATGCCACCCACAGGCCACAGCCAAAACAAACTAACTAAAGCAAGCAACCGTCTCGCCTACCAGTGGTAGATATATGATCTCGCCTACCAGTGGTAGATATATGATGGCTGTCGTCATAGCTGAAAACGAAACCACCCAAGCAGCAGCAGCTGCTGCAAGCGATAATGATGATGCAAGGCTACTAACCGCGGCCAAACTACTACTAGATCCCCAGCTGTCGATGGCTGCTCGCCGCGGCGACAGCGAGCTGCTCAAGGAGCTGCTGCAGCTGAAGAAGGACGAGGAGCATGCGCATGGCATGGTGGAGGCGGCCGCATCATCATCATCAGAGGTAGTCATCGTGGACAACGTCCCTCGGCGTCGCTCTCCTCCCGCTCCAGCTGCTGCAGCGGCGCCGCCGCAACAGCCACCCACCGCCTCCAGATTGGCGGCCTTGCCCCCGCCACTTGTCGTTGATGGGGTGACCTGGGAGGGGGACACTCTACTGCACGTGGTGGCCGCTAGCGGCGACGGCGGCGAGGACTTCCTCCGCTGTGCCAAGATGATCGTCCACGAGTACAGGCACAAGCGCGGTGCTTCTGCGGCGCGCCAGGCACTGGAAGCGGGCAACAGCAAGGGCGACACGCCCCTGCACTGCGCCACCGCTGCCGGGAACGCCAACGTGATCTCCTGCCTCGTCGATCTGCTGGCGGCCAACGCTGCCGACGAAGCGGCTGCCGTGAAGGCGTTCCTGGAAATGCAGAACAAGTGTGGGGAGACCGCCTAGCACCAGGCGGTCCACGCTGCCAGGAACAAGGTGGTCTGCATCGACAAGCTCATGGCCGTGGATCCAGAGCTGGCCTGCATCCCACACGAGGACGGTGCTTCGCCACTGTACTTGGCCATTTCCTTGGGTGAAATAGAGGTTGCACGTCACCTCTACGGCAAGAGTGAAGGCAAGCTGTCGTATTCAGGACCAGATGGACGAAACGTCTTGCATGCAGCGGTTCATCGTGGCCAAGGTAAAACTTATTTTCCGTCTTGAAAGAGTGTGTCATTCGCATTTTTTTTCCTCAAAAAAAAAAAAGAGTCTCAAGTTCAACTATTCATAATGTGCAAGTATCATTAAATGAATTATGAAAGATATTTTCATAAATTAATCTATTTAGAGATATTTATATACATATTAATAAATGTTTTTCTCTAAATCCATCCAGTCCCAGAGTTGCATTCTTTTGGTAACGGAGGTAATACTTGCTGCATGCGGTTTAAGGTAGAAATTAATGATGGCATGCACTTGGCTGCAGCGCTGCCTATGATTTTGGAATGGCTCCAGCAGGACATGAAGCCTAAAGAAGACAGTAGCAGTGTGTCTCTTGTCTCGCGGCTAACTAGCCAAAGGGACAGGAAGCACAAGGGAAGCACCCCTCTTCACTTGGCCGCGTCCTTGGATTGGTGGCCATACGTGGGGTTTCTTTCCACACGGTTTCAACAAGTTTGGCCTGCGGCAGGCGCAACGGGCACACAGCTACTGGATGCTAATGAATCCATGGCGTATCAGGCGGACGATGATGGGTCGTACCCCATACACGTGGCTGCATCGTCGAGGAGCATCATTGTCATGATGGTGCTGCTAGAGAGGTGTCCGGACTGCGGCACCCTGCGAGATGGCAAAGGACGGACTTTCCTCCATGTTGCCGTAGAGGAGGGACGCCACGCCGTGGTTCAATATGTCTGTGGAGAAATGCCACAGCAGTTGCCATCGACGATTCTGAATGCGCAGGACAGCAACGGGGACACTGCGCTGCACTACGCTGTCCGTGCTGGGAACCTTGCCGTCTTCAATTGCCTGCTTCGGAATCGGCAGGTGCGCTTGGATGTGGCAAATAAAGACGGCATGACACCTCTTGATCTTTCATGGACTATGATCCCTCGAGGGTCTTATTATGGACTCGTAAGTGTATTTATTATTTATTCCTTTCTTTCTTTTATCTTTAAACAAAGTTGAAAGCAGCTAATAATCAATTTCCCTTTATGGCAGAATCCAAGAATTATTGTGCGCACCTCATTACTTGATGCAGGAGCTCCCTACGGTGGAGGTCGCCCCGAGCTCTTCACTGAAAAACACTTGCCCAAAAGAGACCTAGATGAAGAATCCAAGAAATACACAGAAGCGGCGCAGGTGATGAGCGTTGTCACTGCTCTTATTGCGACTGTCACATTCGCATCAGCTTTCACGTTGCCTGGAGGCTATCGAGCAGCCGACGATGCCGCTGGTGCCGCCGCAGGCACTCCCGTGCTTGCTGGGAGCTATGCTTTCGACGCGTTTATCCTCGCCGACACCTTGGCATTCATCTGCTCCATCGCAGCTACCTTTTTCCTTTTCTATGCCGGGCTGCCAACTGTGGACATCTCCATACGTTTCAGGCACTTCAACATTTCGGCGAACTTGATGCAGAGTGCAGCAAGGAGTTTGGTGGCCGCTTTTGGCCTGGGACTCTACCTGGTGGTTCACCATACTGCTGGTGCGATTGCTGCTTGCGAGATTGTTTTCGCATCCTCCAGCTTTGGGAGCATAGAAGTTTGGCAGGTCATCCGTATGGCAACAACGGTCCTCGCTCGGATTGGAATTCGACGATATGCGTTAGTGAGTTACGCAAAATGGATATTTCGTTATGTCTTGATACACTTCTGGTCCTACATAATAATCTTCGGTCTCCCAGCAATTCGCAAGCGGGTCCACTAAACGCAATTCTGAAGGTGCCAAGATTCATGAAAGCCAGCTGATAATCACATTCTAAGATGGACCAGAGTCACCACTTCTAATTAAGATGGATATTTAATTTTGTCCTCGCACACTTCTGGCCCTACGTAATATAATCTTGGGCCTCCCAGCAATTCGCAAGAGGGTCCACCAAAAGAGCAACTCTGAAATGGACAAGGTAATGTAGTAGTACTCAAGGTGCCAAGATTCATGAGATGGACCAGAGTCACCACTCCTTGTACTAGCATGCAGTTCATCATGCTATAATTTAATCGAACAAGTATTATTCTCCCTTGTCTCCAGTTTTTCCTCTGCACAGTATATATATGTATATTATCAACCATGTGTACCTACCAAGTGGATCTTCCTGCACATATACGATTTAAGCCAGATCCGGTTTTTGCGGAGGGGCGATCTGAGGCGATCTGAGGAGATCGAAGCCGGCGGCCGTTCGCCACGCCGGTGATCTCCTCCGGGAGACGCCATTGGTGTGGAGTGTCCAGGCTTCGCATCGGTTTCGCTCGGTTCACCGCATCGGTTTCGCTCGGTTCACCGCATCGCGTCGGATCTGGTCATCACCGCACTCCGGTGTATTGGCCTCCACAGCTGATCGCGCCAGGCGGAAAAGTTCGGCACCGAAAGGCCGAATCAACATCGGGACGCGCTCCAGCTGCCTCCCGGTGGCCGGCACATACAATAACGCTGCCTCCGTCGTCCGGCAAGCGATCTCAGGTGCCCTTTCCCCCCGTTTCCTTTGTTCTCTTCATCCCGCTGCTCGTGTTGTCGACCTGCAGGGACCGCATGGAAGATGCCTTCTGTATCATTGGCGCCATCAATAAGGAAGGCTTTCCAAGTGATTACAGCTAAAGATGACGGAGTTCTTGATCAAGCTTACGGCAGGAAACTAATGGCCGTATCCCAGCAGGAACTTTGGCTTGGGGCGTCATCTCTTTGCGAAGGCTCGGGCAAGTTCTGGGACTCGAATCCGATTCGAGTGCGAGGATTTGGGTGATGCTGATGCCGTCCCTGTGCCGGAGCTTGTGGTCTCTCCAAAAACACCGAGTCCCGTTGCAACAGTTGAAGTGAAGAAAACCAAGACCTTCACTCCACGGAAACAACAAGCACCTTGGAGAAAGATTTGGAAAGGCCCTCTTCCACCGAGGCGCGTCACGCCTTTGGCGACCCTTGGAGACGTAATTCTGCCGGTCCTACAAAAAGAGAGGCCCGCGGCGCAAGGGCAGCAAGGGGCGATCCGGATCAAAACCGGACTGGGCCCGCGCAGAATTAAGGGGGCCCACCGGTCTTCGCTCCTGGCGCAGACCCCGGAACCGATTGGGGGTTTTCCATCTTCGGAAGCGATCGTGAACAAGCCAAAACGTCGCCTCGTCAACCCTATCCTCTCGAACTCCTACGTCGCGACGATCATGGCTGGAGGCGGGAGGTTTTGGGGTCGCGGTGCGCAAGGACGGAACAATGATCTCCATCCAGGCAGGGGCGGCGGATCGGCTTCGGGAGCACGTGGTCGAGGAGAAGCCGCCCGCGGACGTGGCACTCGCGGGGGCGGCGCCCCACAGGCGGCGGGCGGCGGCGTCCCGCAGGCTGGGGGTGCTGGTGGTCGAGGCGGCCGTGGTGGCGCGCCCAATCGTGGGGTAGCCCAGCCGGTCCGAGCGACGGATCGCCAACCGCGGGGGGGGCCGATCCCGGTACTGGAGAAGCGGCACAAATTCGGGCTCGGAGGAAGCCGACGGCTGCAAATCAAGGGGCCATCGCAAATCAACAGAATCCAGCCGGCGGAAACCGTGAAGCCGCTCCTGACCTTGACGAACAGGGGAAGAAAAGGAAGCGGAAGGCGTACCCGAAGCTCGAGTGCACGATCTGCTTCGAGGAACACTTCACCAACCAATGCCCGCTCCTTCGTGCCTCCAAGCCAACAGTGGCTTACTGTGGTGCTGCTGATGACGGTGTGGGCTTCTTCCAGATTCAGGCTGCAAGAGGTAATCAGATTGTTTCCCCAACACAGTCCTCCGCGGTAGCCCTTGTGACAGTGGAGAGAGGCGATGTGTCTGCGGAGCGGCTACAGTCTGAGTTGGCCAGGATCATCCCAGTGCAGTGGGAGTGGGAGGTTCAGGAACTTGGGAATCAAACTTATGCTGTACCTTTCCCTAGCAAGGAGGAACTGGACCGAATGATTCTAATCGGCGTTGTCAACACAAAAAACAAAGATGCCACTTTTGCTGTTGAGGAATTTGTTGATGACATCCAACCTTATAAAATGTTAGAACAAGTTTGGGTGACAGTCACAAGAGTGCCACGGGCACTACGTTCTTTCCTCTCTTTATGGGCAGTAGGCACCATTGTTGGGGCAACTCAGAGGGTGGATATGTTACACCTGAGGGCGACTGGACAGGTCCGGATCCTTGTAGCTGTTATTGATGCAAAGAAAATTCCTCCGCTGGCTGATGTGTGCGTCGGTAATGGCATATACCGATTGTTCTTCCATCCGGATGTGACTCCGCAGCTTATTGAAGGGGGTCCTAGTGAACCAAAGGACGGTGGAGACAAGGACAAAGATGCGGACGAGGAAGATAAGGAGATGAGGGATGCTGAGGATGATGCTGAGGATGATTCTCTTCCTAAAGATCAAAACAATGATCAAAATGCCTCAACCCAATCACAAGCACCACCTCAGTCAGTAAATCAGCAGCAGGCCCTTTTAGTGGATGACCAATATTTGCTTTCTTTGGTGAATGGTGCACTCGATCGAACTTGTGACAATCTAATTGAAGAAATTGTTCACAAGGTTATGCTTGAGCCAGTGGATTCCTCGCCACCTCCGATAGATTCTAACCTGCAGATCGAGGAGGTAGATTGTTCTTTGGGGGTGTTACTCTTCCCCGGCACCTAAATCTCCGCTAAGGGAAGCCGACGAGGGCGAGTCTATCACACCGAGAACGCCATCTTCGACTCGGGCGTGGCGCCACCTCCCATACCACTTGCGGTGGTGAACGACGGGGTGCGGCGGCCGCGGTGGAAGCCGATGATCCGCCGCATGTCCAAGCCACCGAAGACGAAGACTTGCTGGAGCCCTTGGTGACGCCGGTTCCGGCACCCGACAAGGCTACGGCGCTGCGGTGGAAGCCGAGTTGGCTCTGTGGCCGCCCATGCGATCGACGACAAAGCTGCGGCGGCTACGGTGGAAGCAACACTCGCCCGTGGCCGCCCCCGCCGTGGTGGAGACCTGCAACGTTGGAGCGGCTGCGGTTGAAGCCTTGTTGGCTCCGTGGCCGCACCTACGCCATGGCGGAGGGCGAGCTGCACAACAGACATGCTTCCGCCTCTCCTCGACCGGGCGCGGTGGAAGATACGACTCCCGCGGCCCGTCCTCCTTTGCCGGTCGCGGTGGAAGCACCGCCCGCGGCCGGTTCTCCTGTGGTCGCGGTGGTAGCTCCGGCTCCCGCGGCCATGTCTCCTCCTGCGGTCGCGGTGGAAGCTCCGGCTCCCGTAGCCGCCGACGACGAGGGAGACGCCTTGCTTGGACCCGTCCCGTCCCAAAGACGGCGTTCCCGCGGCCACGGTGGTAGTGAAGGTGGCTCCCGTGGCCGCCCGACGGAAGCCGAGGATAATGCAGCAAACCATCCCAATAAACGGTTTGGGGGCTGCTGCATTACGGAGGACATCGCGAGGTGGTGGCCCCTTTTGTTCCTCGTCGTAGCCCCGGGTTTGCGGCGACGGTGGATGAGCACACCCTATCCAAGGCGAACGGCCGACGCGAAGAAGAACTTGGAACTCAAAGGTACTTCATTTACGCATTTTTCAGATTCGGTCATTAATTCCAACCTTGGTAGGATAGGCATCAACCTAGGACCTTCGGGAGTAACAAAGCTTAAGAATATAGAGGTTGATAGGTTGGTCCTCCATGCTAAACAAAAAACTAGCATCTCTACATCCCCCGCCAATAAACTAGGCGTGATGATGAAAGAGAGGACAGACTTGACACGGTTCTCGGCCAAGCAACTATAAATGAGAACGATTCGACCTTGGGTTTGATCAAATACATGATCTCTTGCCTAGCCGTCGGAAGAAAAAATACAATAATGCCAAAAAAACAAACAATGGCAATCTTCCAAGGAAACCAAAGACCCCATCAAAAATAATTTTAAAATGAAAGGGGTCTTACGGAATAGCAGAGGTCTTGCGAGACTTGGCTAAACATCGTTTCTGGCGGAACTAGTTAAGGAGGAGCAAATAAATTTTATTGCTCTCTCTCAAACTCGGAAGGGACTCCTTCTCGAGGCGGTCCTCAAAAATATTTGTGGTGGACGTGATTTCTGTGGCATGCAATGGCGCCACATGGGAGATCTGGGGGGTTGCTTCTTGGTGTGGATCTCTCAACTTTTGACATTGGAGCTATTAGCGAGGGGGATTTCTACATTAAATTCACCCTAAGATGTAAAGCTAATGACTTCAAATTTGTGCTTTACTCGGTCTATGGTCCAAGCACAAAGTCAAAATAAGAATGCCTTCCTCTCGGAGCTAGCAAATACATGCTCCAAAGAATCACTACCATACATTGTAGGTGGTGATTTCAATATTATGAGGAAGCCGGAGGAAAAAAGCTCAGGGGATTTTGACCCTAGATGGCCTAACCTCTTCAATGCAGTCATTGAATCTCTGGATCTTAAGGAGATAATGATGGCTGGCCGTCAGTTTACTTGGGCGGGAGCAGGTGACAACCCAACTTTCGAGAAACTTGATAGAGTACTCGTTAGTACGGAATGGGAAATTCAATTTCCTTTATCTTCGGTTGAGCCCAGAGACAGGAATATATCTGACCATACCCCCCTTGTTTTAAATACGGTGGCTCGACACACCAACCCCAAAACCGACCCTTTAAATTTGAGAGGGGCTGGCTTTTACGGGAAGGTTTTCGTGAGATGGTTGCAAATATTTGGCAATCCGAGAATGGGGGTTCCTCTCCTCTAGAGCGTTGGCGGTACAAAATTAGGAGACTGAGGCAACATCTAAGAGGATGGGCCAAGCACACAAATGGGGTCTTACAAAAAAGAGAAAAAGACCTTGCCGACTCTTTTAGAAAATCTAGATAAAAAAGCGAAAGTAACTCGCATTGTCGAGCAAGAGATTAATTTTAAACTATATCTAAAAGAGCGTTTAGTTTCTCTTTTGAGGGAGGAGGAACTAAAGTGGTATGAAAGAGCCAAAGTTAAAACCCCGTTAGAAGGGGATGCAAATACTCGTTTCTTTCATCTTGTGGCTAATGGGAAACATCGCAATCAACACATCTTTAAATTAGAAGATGACCATGGAACTGTTGTTGGCGATAGTAATCTTAAAAGCCATATTACCACATACTATAAAAATCTTTTTGGACCACCGGAAAATTCAGATATCAACCTAGTGGAAAATGAGTTTTCGACATTCCACAGTTACCCAAGAAGAAAATGAAGCCCTCATCAGCCCTTTCACTTTGAAACTGAAGTAAAGGAGGCTGTTTTCCGAGATGGAGCATAATAAAGCTCCGGGTCCGATGGTTTCCCAAGCTGAATTCTATCGGTCTTTTGGAGTCTAATAAAGAACGACCTCCCGCCTGCCTCTGTTTGATGAGTTACACGGTGAGGCTCTCGACTTACATAGCCTAAACTTTGGAATAATTACACTAATTCCTAAGGTTTCTAATGCCACTAAAATTCAGCAATATAGACCTATCTGTGTCCTCAATGTGAGCTTTAAAATATTCACAAAAGTAGGCACAAATAGACTAAACAAAGTGGCTAGAACAGTTGTAAATCCAATGCAAACAAACGTTCATGCCGGGAAGGAACATCATGGAAGGAGTCGTAATCTTACATGAAGCCATCCATGAGTTACATACTAAAAAAAGAAATGGTATTATAATCAAAATCGATTTTGAAAAGGCCTATGATAAGGTCAAGTGGTCCTTCATACAACAAACCTTACGTATGAAAGGGTTTTCCACTAAGTGGTGTAGATGGGTACGAGCATGGTCACGGGTGGAAGTGTAGGGATTAAAGTTAACGATGATGTTGGCCCCTACTTCCAAACCCGCGTGGCCTTCGCCAGGGGTGATCCTATGTCCCCTATCTTATTTAACATCGTTGCAGATATGCTAGCTCTACTAATCAATAGAGCAAAGAACGATGGGCAAATAAGAGGTATCCTCCCTGACCTGGTTGATGATGGTCCGTCTATTTTACAATATGCAGATGACACCATCATTTTTATTGATCACGATCCAGAAAGCGGGCAAAAAATCTAAAACTTTTGCTATGCGCTTTTGAGCAATTGTCTGGTCTCAAGATCAATTTCCACAAGAGCGAAATCTTTTGCTATGGTGCAGCCAAAGAGATGGAAAATTACTATACCACTCTGTTTGGTTGTAACACGGGGATTATCCTTTCGGGTATTTAGGAATCCCAATGCACCATAGACAACTCCTGAATTACGAATGGAGGAAGGTGGAAGAACGTTTTCAACAAAAACTCTCTTGTTGGAAGGCAAAATACCTTTCTTATGGGGGGAGACTTGTTCTTCTTAACTCTGTTCTGAGCAGCCTTCCCATGTTTATGATGTCCTTTTTTGAGATTCCAAAGGGAGTTCTCAAAAACCTTGATCATTTTAGATCCAGGTTTTTTGGCAAGGATCTTCGGAAAAACATAAGTACGGACTTGCTAAATGGGACATCTTGTGTCGCCCCAAAGACCAAGGGGGTTTAGGTATTCTTAACTTGGGCTTGCAAAACAAGGCCTTGCTAGCTAAATGGTTGGTGAACCTAATCAACACCGACGGCATGTGGCAAAGTATGTTAAGAAATAAATACCTCACCTCCAAAACACTAACTCAAGTGACAACCAAACCTAATGACTCCCACTTCGGAGAGGTCTCATGCGTATCAAAGAAGAGGTAATGGCTAATGGGTCCTTTAATATTAAAGATGGGACCATGGCGAGGTTTTGGGAAGACACTTGGGTAGGAAATCAGCCTCTAAAAGTTAAGTATCCATCGTTATATAATATAGTGAGGGACCCACACGCAATGTGTCAAAGGTGGTAAACTCAAGCCCTCTTAATTTATCCTTTAGAAGGGCTTTGGTGGATAACAAACTTTTAGAGTGGCGTAGTCTAGTAGCTAATATGTCCAATGTTGAGTGGTGGATGGATCAGACAATTTTAAATGGGGTCTGACCAGATCTGGGACTTTTTCTGTCAGATCTATGTATCTTCACCTAATGGATGCACAATCACCCTTCCAACATAGGAAAATTTGGAAAATGAAGATCCCTCTAAAAATAAAAATCTTCCTGTGGTTCCTACAAAGAGGTGTCACTCTAACAAAAGACAACCTTGCTAGAAAAAACTGGAAATGAAGTCAAAAATGTATCTATTGCAATAGGAATGAGACAATTCAACACCTGTTCATTGATTGCCCTTGTGCAAAATTGTTTTGGAGGATCATTTTCTTTGCTACTAGTCTACAACAACCTAGATCGATAAGGCATATGTTTGGTAACTGGCTTGGAAATCAACAAAAGAAAGCCAAAAACTTGATCTGGGTTGGGGTGGCTGCCTTATGTTGGGCCATCGGAGATGCCGGAACGATGTTATTTTTAATAAACTAAAAACTAACTCCGTGATGCGAGGTTATTTTCAGAGGAGCATACGGCTACGCTTAAGGGCACAGCGTGATGAGGAGGCCAAAGACGCCCTCTCGGAGATGAGCAAGAAATTAGAGATGATTGCTCTAGAAATAACAAACCGAGGGTGGAAACATTTATACCGTCTTAGCTCCTAGGTGTTTTGTAGCCTAAAGACTTTTGGCTTCTTCTCTTTTTCTCTTTGTAAGACACTGTATTTTTTGGCTGTGTACATCCTTTGGATGTAGAGGCCGGATGTTTCATCCTTTATCTAAAAAAAAATGTGTACCTACCAAGTATCATTTCTATACACACTGTAGCAATTTGATGCATGTGCTCAATATTCTGTAACGTGTGTATAAGGCGTGTGTAGCTGAGCGCAACGTTGAGATGGATAGATAAAGTAGTACTGAACGCATCTGCACGCGGTGACCACAACACCGGTACTCCGGTGCACGCATGTGTGGGCATGTCCTGCTTAATCGGATCTTAGATTTATAACCGCACAGTTGATGAGTGGATACATAAATGGACCATTCCCCCAAATCAGGGGCTGCACGTTTGACAATGCCAGATGCTTTAATCTCTTGCTTCAGAATTTCATACAGCAGCAGCGCAATAGTGATCATTCACTCATCATACACAAACATCAGAATACAACAGCAGAGAAGTTCAAATCACACAGGGCACGCTAGCACTAGCTCACTTCATATACCTCTGCAAAAATTTGCAGTGGAAATCGCTTCTGATCGTGTCGTTAATGAACCGTTTCGGTGTCTTGGTCTCTCCACGTGCCTGGTTCTTGAATACCACATCATCGTCCCACCTGCAAACCATATGCCTAACAAGAGATTAGGCTCACTATAAGCCACCTGTGAATTCATCAAATGCTAGGACAAATGCATACTGTACTGTATATCACAACAAGCTCGCGGCAAACATCCTACCTTCTCTTAACACTGAAGAAGCCGGGATTGTTGATATTGATCAAAGGGTTTCCCCACATCAGTTCAGCCTCCTTCATCTTGGCCTCCTCTTCTGCTTGTTGCCACTCCTGCAATCAAACAATTTCCATTATGTTTCCAAAACCTTACAAAAATGTCGTTTACAAATCATTAGATTTCATTACACATATGCAAATATAGCAAAACCTTTCTAAGCTTCTCCTCAGCTCTTTCTTTCTTAATCCTCTCAGGCTCTACCATTAGAGCTTCAGTATCGTCGTCGTCGTCCTCGTCATCGGCTCATCGCTGAACACAATTTGCCACTCAATGTGTAAAGAGCAATCAAACACGCCGTGCGTGGTGGTCGTCACCTCCGGGAAAGGCGGCGTCGGCAAGACCACCACCACGGCCAACCTCACCGCCTCGCTTGCACGCCTTTCCCTCCCCGCCGTCGCCGTCGACGCCGACGCGGGGCTCCGCCACCTCGACCTCCTGCTTGGCCTGTAGAACCGCGTCCACCTCACCACCACCGACGTCCTCACGGCCAACTGCAGGCTCGACCAGGCGCTCGTCCGCCACCGCGCGCTCCAGGACCTCCACCTGCTCTGCCTCTCCAAGCCGCGGTCCAAGCTGCCCCTCGCGTTCGGATCCAAGACCCTCACCTGGGTCGCCGACGCGCTTCGGCGCTCGCCTAACCCGCCCGCCTTCATCCTCATCGACTGCCCCGCAGGTCTGCGACTTCCTAACCCCGCATTTTCTTTGGTCTGTCTTGCATTGCATTGCTCGCGTCCAATGCCGACTGTAATGAATTATTGTCTCGATCCCACGGATTAAGGAGCCATTTGTATGGGTTTAATTAACCTTTCCACAGGTTTAATTGACCTTTTCACCTAATTTTAGTTTTTAGATGCTTGGTAATTTCTGCCTCCAATAATACATGTACTCTTGTCTAGCCATATTAGTTATTCTTATAGACTGAACTGAATTGGGATGTTCCAGGAGCCTTGCTATAATCACATTTGGTAATTTCCATTTGTTCTAATCAAACGTATGGTCTAGGAGATTTGGTCGCTGAATGAATGCTAGCAGGCAGCAATTGGGATGTTGATTTCACACTAGCCATTTCATTTCACATTCATCAGCATTGGTTACCCAAGATTAACAAGGATTTTAGAACCAGGGTACTCATTGGTTTCGTAATAATGGTTCATGTTTCTGATGAGATGTTCACAAAACAGATAATTTCAGAGCCACGATGTAATTACTTAATTTTAGATGCTCACTAACTTCCTATCTGAGCTACATGGTGTTCATATACTGGTATGAAATGGTATTCAAATGTACAATTTAGGAGCTTATAGTGAAGTCCTAGAATCTACTGATTCAGAGTCAGTTTGCAGGTGGCATCCTTTCTATGGTTTCACAATGCTAGCTCATGTTTCTGATATAATATTCAGAGTACTTGTTATTTTAGAGCCAGGTTAAAATATTTATGATGGTCTAATTTTAGATACTTGGTAATTTTCTATCGAAGAATCTAGATGCTAAGTATCCCTTAGTTTGCTTGGGATGTTGATATCAACTCATTTTCTCTACACTTTTTGTTCTCTGTGCATTTGCCACAGATTAAGAACTACTTTTATCTCTGTCCATTCTTATACTGGGATGTTCTGGACCTATTACTTGTGTAAAAGAAACATAAAAAATACTGTTTAGATCAACTTGCTAAGATGTTAGTCCAAGTCTCCTAGAATGCCGTATCTTAGTACATTTCTAAACTATGGAACACTTACATTGTTAGTATCTGCCTATCAGCGATGAAAATGATGCCTAATTTGGCTTGTGACTTCTGCTCACTGGTTGTCTCTAAAGTATCAATTATGGTCACAGTGCAACCTTAAGCACTGCTATATTTATATGTGTTCTACTTCTGTTATGTAAAGCTGCTTGGCATGTGTCCTGTAGGTGTTGATGCCGGGTTTGTCACTGCAATTGCACCTGCAGAAGAGGCGGTGCTCGTTACCACCCCTGACATTACCGCTCTCCGTGATGCTGACCGTGTTGCAGGGCTGTTGGAGTGCGATGGCATCAAAGATATCAAGATTATTTTTAACCGAGTGCGACCGGACTTGGTGAAGGGGGAGGACATGATGTCAGCACTTGATGTCCAAGAAATGCTTGGGTTGCCCTTGCTTGGTGTGGTTCCTGAGGATGCAGAGGTAATCCGAAGTACAAATAGGGGTGTGCCGTTGGTGCTCAACGACCCACCCACGCCTGTGGGCCTTGCTCTGGAGCAGGCTACTTGGCGATTGGTGGAAAGAGATGCGATGACAGCAGTCATGGTCGAGGAGCAGGAGAGGCCCAAGAAGAAAGGTGGCTTCTTTTCATTCTTCGGGTAGGAGCTGTTGAGTTTAGGCTGTAGATGGTGTACAGGCACGTGATCTGGAGTTTCTGAATGCTTTACGTATGTTTTGGCTTTGCTTTGTTCTAGGTTAGAGCGATTCATTTGTTGTGATGGTGTAGAAGAAATATGTAACTCTGGATCGATGGCTTGACGCTTCTAATATTGGAGGACCTGGTTGGATGTAATGCGCCACGCCCCAAAATACTTAATTCAGCCTATGATTTTTCTTGAATTTTAAAATTTCTGCCAACCATTAGCATTTAGCAATGAATATTATTTTCTATATCAAATTAAATCACTATAAGATGTATAAATGGTTGATTCATTCATGCTTCATGCTGCTGCACGGTTGTTTCTTTTATTGCCAAGAGTATTATGTTTGATTTGTTTTTGCGCGTAGTGATCGTTTATGCAGTTATGTAGTTTCCAGTTAATAATAATAATAAAAGATTTTGCTGTTCTTGTGCAAAACTCGTCTTTTCGTTTTGCCCGTCTTCTCTTTCTGGGCACAGCTCCGGTTTCTCTTCTTTACAGCTGAAACTCCACACGTCCCTTCCATCATGCTATTTAGCCAACTGAAGGCTGAAGACCATAAGACAATCTACATCTAGTTATATAGCCAACTCATATTATGGCAGGCTGCACTAGAGATTGTAATATTTACATGGCTGCACCTGCACTAGAGATTGTAATAATATTTACATGTGCCATACAATTTTATGGTATACATCTTTGTGGCCATACCATACGCCGTCAGTAGCTACCAACTACCACTACCATGCAGCAAACATCTACTACAGCACTGTTACAAGCTATACTACGTCCAGCCCACAAGCCGTGGTGGATCATGGGCCTCTCACAGGTGTGCGAGCCTGTCGGCCCAGCGTGCGACTCAATAGCGGGGCATGGCCCATATTATACCAGCGTAGAGAAGACATCGAGAATTTTGTAACAAACTCCAACTGCTCGTTAATCCTGTCACCAACACCGGTTGGGCGTAACATGAATCCTGAAACGTACCAAGATCGTCCTCGAGGAGCTCAACAAGCGCTTCATCGAGCATGACATATATGAAGTGCAATTTGCGCTTCTCCACGCGCCTTTATCTAAAGAAGGCGCGTGGAGGACAAGCATCAAGGGCACCGTCAACTACATCCATCTCGAGGTGTCAAAGTTCTTGCGCAATTTGGAAGACGCCTCGACCACCCGGCCGACCGGACTGTCATTCTATGGTCTTCCACAACAGCGCTGACAAGTGTCCACCTGCCGGCATACAAGCTGCAAGGCCCAGTGGGCAGCGGGAGAGTGGCCATCGAGAAGTCTACAATGGCCAATGGGCTGGGCTCAACGAAGCGACAACTTTTTTTTTTTCCGACGAAATGAAGCGACAACTTAATTATGTGTGATTACTCTTTTTGTGTTGCAGCAAACATGATTGTCTGCTACGAGGGTTCGTAATTAATTCCTTGTTTCATGTGGATATATAATCGCGTCGATTTGCTGAGTGGAGTGAACGCCAAGAAATTTTATGCAAATAGGATGTACCACTCTTCCATTCAATACATTCCTCCTATATTTGCTTACATTGACCTTTTTTTTTTGGAAAAGGGAGGATTTCATTAATTCACAATCATTCCATTGAGTTGATACAATAATTGCAAACCCACTCCCGGCCTCTGCAAAAAACACACAGCCTGAACCAAACAAAGGAAATAAAAACCTGGCACTCTAATGACTATCAATCCTAAGACTAGATAGTCACCCATGTGCCCGAGAGAAAAACACCGTGACCACTTGCGTCAATTGTTGCGATGCCACAACAACCAAAGCCTATGAAGTATGCTTCTGGAGGATAGACCATGTACGAAGCCAATGGATAACCGAAGATACCACCTTTGAGAATATTTTTTTTGTTTCAAAAAACACCACATTATTTTTGCATAACTAAAGCGACCAACAAGTAGCTGTCGCTCCCAACAGAACTGAAGGTTTTAAAATCCTCCCAAAACCCCGTAGCCAACTCCCAAACATATGAGGAATAATACAAGGTTGAGGAAGACCAAAAGCAATATTTATGCAGGCCCAAATCGCACGAGTAAAGCGACATTCAAAGAAAAGGTGTTTAATCGTCTCATTTTTGTGACAAAAGCAACACTTTTCACTACTATGCCAATTGCGCTTGACTAAGTTATCCTTTGTCAGAATCACTCCTACTCTACGGAGATACCAAAGAAAAATTTTATTTTTAATAGAATCTTTAACTTCTAAATGATTTTGTTTATGTTGGGAACATCTACACAAATAAGAGCTGAGTAATGTGATTTCACCGAGACACGATGAAACAGAATGTACCTGCCGGTCGTAAAGTGTATTAATATATGTCATGCATGACATGAACATACCTACCAATGCAACAACTTCCCTATCAGATGGAATCATTTTCTGAATGGCAAAAAAAGATGGAATCATTTTCTGAATCGCAAAAAAAAGAGGGAATCATTTTCTGACGCGGTATCAAAATTAAAGTACCTACCAACGCCACACTATTGTCTAGTCGATGTCATATTTATTAGTGGAAGGAATCTTATCTACTATAGTCGAAATGATACCTGACCTTTTTTATATAAAGAAAAATTTATGTATATAAGTGGTTTCATCGGCCTCCTAAGCAGGGGCGGATCTTGGGGGGGCTGGGGCCCCCTAATCAGCTTGATTACTTACTAAATTACTGTTGCTTTATGTGAAATTTCCAGCTTTAGTCCTAAATCTTCCTTGTTTAACCTCCCTTTACCTCAATCCCAGCTCCGCCACTGCTCCTAAGCTAGTTTATTTTGAGAGGAAAGAGAAAAATGGCTCCTTGTCACCGTGTATGGAGAAGCTAGAGCCAGAGTCGCCTAGAGCTCTGATAAAGAGTACGTACTGTGCAGCGTAGAGATGTTAATGGGTCTGGTTCTGGTCTCTAATTTCCGAGGGAAATTCCTCTATTAAGAGATGACAGATTCTCTGTCCCCTCCCACAGGGAATATTGAAGCTAGAAAAATACATCCCGATAGGGCGGCAAGGGACAGGGATGGTAGATGTATTGATGTGGGGATGAGGACCCCATCGGGATTATTCCTTGTATGCTGTACAAGAATGTGGGCCAAATTTCTGTAGCTTTCGCGAAGACGGGGCCTGGGACAGGGACCGAGAACCATTCTCCAACGGGAACCGTTGCCATCTCTGCTGCAGGGACTGAGGCTCCAGCTCCGCTCAAATGTTGCACGTTGTAATGTCGGTGCCTAGGGAATCGGAGCAAAGCGCAAGTGGGAAATAACTTTTAAACTCACAACGACAGGCCGCCTACTAGATTTTTATGGACGTGGAATAAGATCTAAAGCCAACTGGTAATTCAGTTTACATAAAAATTGCCAACCAAAATGCCTCTAATTAGAAAAAAATAATGTATATTCTACTCCTGCACTCCCACAAGCCACTATAGATAGCCAAATGGGTTGCTCGGCCCGGCACAGCTAGCACGGGCTCCCAAAGGGCATGACCCGAAAGGAGTTGGGCCAGCATGGCATGCCTAGCTCATCGTGCCGTGCTGTGCTTGCCCCATTCTACTGAAGCCTACGGTTTAGGCACGACCCCATAAGGTTCAGATCGTGCCGTGCCAACCTATCGAACCTGACATGCTTGTGCCCGTCTAGACCCGCGAGCTAAGCCCCGCCATCGCACGTTGCTCCGCCGCCACTGCCGTGCGCTAGCCCCACCCTGTGTGTCGGCCGCCGCGGGCGAGTGGGGCTCCATCTCCAACCCTTCACGTCGCCCAAGGGAGCCTTCCCCCACCGGGAGGGAACGGTCGATGCGGGAGATCGTTGGGGAGAACAGGATGTGGCATTAGGAATCATAAGGAAAACACAATGGGGTTTGGAAAAGAATCGGGGGTGTCTGGGAGAACAAAGTTAAAGTTTGAGATAGCGATGGGGACCCCATCCCCAATTCTCCATGGAAAATTCTCCTATTAGTGAACGGGGATGGGGATTGAGAAGAGGGAATGAAAACTCTCCCCGTTAGGTTTTGTGGGTATAGAGACGGGTCCCCGTTCCCCACCTTCCCACCCTGCGAAGCTAATTGACAGATTTTCTATGGTGCTTGTTGTTGATCTATTATATATTGAATTTGTGAGAATTAATAAGCTTATTAAACGGGTATGGGGAATCTTTGTGGGGATTAATTTCCCGGTGAGGACAAGGATAAGGAAGAACTTATCCCCGATGATATTCATAGGGGCGGGGATAGGAAAAATTCTCCCACGTGGGGACATGAAAAATTCTCCCCCGTGGGGTCGGGATAGGGACCTAGCTCCAACCGTGAGAAATTCCCCGTTGGTATCTATAGTTTGGAGTCCATTTTATATACTCCCTCAGTCCCTAAATAACGGTCATTCTCGCTTCTCGAGAAATAACTTTGATTTATTTTATATAAAAGTATTAAAATTTATGGTACACAATAAATATCATTAGATAGATTGTTGAATCTACTTTATAATAAATTTATTTGGAAATATAAATGGTGCACGCATTTTGTCTAAATCTAGTCAAATTTATGTCAGAAAAAAAACAAGGAGAGCTATTTAGAGATGGATGGAGCATTGCGGGCTGCGTTGGGCAGCCGTAATCGGGCTGTACTGGGGAGCAGCGTAAGCACGACCCTCTCTTGTCGGGCCGGGTCGGCAAGGGTAAAAGGCCATGGGACCATGCCGTGCCAAGGCGGGGCCAAAATTGTGGGCCATTGGCCATGCCCCATCTATTCAAACCCACCGTACCGCGCAGTATATAGCTGGCGGTGCGGTGGTACTCCGTAGTGTGGTACGCTCTCGTTCACACGTACACACTGGCTACACTAGATCCGCGCCTCTTGATGGCTGCTTCTGCTGCTCAAGGACGCTGCTTCTGCTGCTGCAACTGCAAGGACGCTGCTTCTGCTGCTGCAACTGCAACTGCAACTGCAAGTGATGGTAATGCACAGCGACCAGCAGATGTAGATCCCCGGCTGTTGATGGCTGTTCGCTGTGGCGACAGTGATCTGCTCAAGGATCTGCTGCTGCTGAACAAGAACGACGTGGAGGCCGGATCGGCCTCGCTCCTTCCTCGGGTGACCATGGAGTGGGACACTCTGCTCCACGTGGTTGCAGGCTTGCACCCTGCACCAGCATGCTGCCGCGACGATGATGACGACGACGGCAATAAGAAGTTCCTCAGCTGCGTTCATGTCATCGTCTGCGACATAGTGGAGAAACGTGGTGTTGGTGCCAAGCGTCAGGCCCTGGAAGCGCGCAACCGCGAGGGCGACACGCCCCTGCACTGCGCCGCCGGTGCTGGGAACACCAACATGATCGGCCGCCTCGTCGATCTCATGGCCAAAACCGCCGATGACAACAATTGCGCGGCAGAGCTGAAGAAGGGGTTTGTGAGCATGCAGAGCGAGTGCGGGGAGACCGCCTTGCACCACGCGGTCCGCGCTCCCTACAACAACGCGGCATGCATCAACAAGCTCATGGAACATGATCCAGATCTGGCATGCGTCCTAAGTAAAGATGGTACTTCCCCATTGTACTTGGCCATCTCACTAGGTAAACTCGAGATTGGAAAGCATATGTATGACACGAGCAAGAGATTGAACGGCGGCAACGCCAACCTGTCATGCTCGGGACCAGACGAACGAAACGTACTGCATGCAGCGGTTCCTCGTGGCCAAGGTAAGTAAATTAAGCCAATGTTATTTAAAATAATTTATTCTCATCTAATAAAATCCACGTTTGCTTAGCTACAGTCGCCTGAGCTCTCAGGCGACGTACGGAGAGCATTGTTTGCTGCTTTGCTGCCTAACTGATGACGGATGACCACTGTTGAGTTCATGTCGCCTGGGTTTCTTTAGAAAAAACAGGCGACTGTAGAATAGCAACTCCCAATAAAATCAGTGTCAAAAGTTTTTACCATCCTTTCTAGAAATAATGTAAAATAATTTATTAATTATTTCACCTTTTATAATGTATGTGTGCACGCGCATATATATTAAGATGTTACTTTGTGTTATTTTTCATTGGGGGCTCTTGGGTTCTTCCTCTTTTATTTAACTTTATGATGTTGCTCCTGCTTTTTTAGAAAAATAAATAAATAAAAGTAGAGTTCACTCGTATTCTCTTTAGAGCAGTTAATACTGCAGTAAGTTCAATTGAAAACATACTTGTTTATCCATTTGAATTTTCCACTGGATTTTGGGAACTCTTTACTAGACTTTAACCTACATCAAATATTTATATATTTTTTAAAAATATTTCTATTGCAAAATTTGCAGGGGTATCAAATTTAAACATAGTTTAACAAATTGAACATGCTTAATCAACCATCAACAAAAGCCGAGAGGGCTATGATAAGGTACAGGGTTAGTATCAACTTTTTTTTTTAATTTTTCTTTAACTTGTTTATTTGCGAATCGGCTAACATGTTTATAATAGGGGGTGGACGATGGCTTCAGATTTAAAAACAAAGGGTAATATTACAAAATTTAGAAAATAAGGCCAAAATCATAATTATTGGCCTTAAGTCAGGGTGTGAGGGAAAGAACATCATCAGTATCTGTTTTCATTACGTACTTTATTTCATTGTCTAGATAATTTTAAAATTAAATAGATCTAGTATCTATAATTACCATTGGTAATTAGTGCGTATCGAGTAAATCCAAAAGCATTCTGATTTTTTTTAAAAAAGAAATCTAGGAATGTTCCATTTTTAGAATGCCACGTCACCATCGACCCATGTTTAGGCCTCCAATTAAACGTCATCGTTGCTGTTGTTATTTTTATTATTATTTTATTATTATTATTATTATTATTATTATTATTATTATTGTTATTATTATTATTATTATTATTATTATTATTATTGATACTGTAGCAAAACAATTGTCTCATCTAAGATGTTTTAATTAATTTCATATATATAGATACATACACAAACACACATGCATGTACAAATTAAGACAGAAATGACTCTAAATGCATGCAGCGCTGGATATGATTCTGGGATGGCTCGACTCGAAGCCTAGAGAAGACGAAGACGGACCGACCGTATCAACTCATGGGGTGGCCATCAGTGGGTCTCAAGCCCGCCCTACCATGCTACGTACTATGATTATGGGATGGTTCATCAAGGACGTTGACGGACCGGCCAGCAGATCTATCCGTGGGGCGGCGGGTGGGTGTCGTCAAGCCCGCCCTACAACCCCCGCGTTTACAACATGTGGCAGCAGTGTGCCAGTGGCAGCTGCTGCTGTGTCTCTCCTCACACAGCTGAGTAGCCAAAGGGACAGGAAGCAGGGGAGCACCCCTCTTCACTTGGCCGCGTCCTTGAGGAGATGGGGAACCGCTGAACTGCTACTGGATGCTAACCTGTCCACGGCGTACCAGGCGGACGACCAAGGATCCTACCCCATACACGTCGCTGCTCATGCGGGCAGCCTCGACGTGGTGGATTTGCTGCTGAAGAGGTGTCCGAGTTGCGCGACCCTGCGCGATGGCCAAGGACGGACGTTCCTCCACGTCGCCGCCGAGAAGAGACATTACGATGTGGTTCGATATGTCGTCTGGGGAGGAATGCCACATCACTTGTCACGGATGATGATCCTGAATGAGCAGGACAGCAACGGGAACACCGCGCTGCATGGCGCAGTCCGTGCTGGGAACCTTGCCGTCTTCAACTGCCTGTTTCGGAATCGGCAGGTGCGCTTTGATGTGGCAAATAAAGACGGGATCACACCTCTTGATCTTTCATATACAATGATCCCTGCAGGGTTTAATTATGGACTCGTAAGTAGGCATGCATCCCATGATTCCTTCTCTTTGAAAGCATGCATATCCACTCCCTCATTCTCTCTCTACTGTATTAATCAATCAATCAATTGATTATATACCCATGCATGCAGAATCCAAGAAGGATTGTACGCCGTTCACTACGTGTGGCAGGAGCTCCGCACGGTGGAGGTCGGCCAGAGCTCTTCACTGAAAAACACATAAAAAAAGGAAATGTAGAAAAGGAAGCCAAGAAGCATACAGAAGCAACGCAGGTGGCGAGTATTGTCACTGCTGTTATTGCGACTGTCACATTCGCGTCAGCTTTCACGTTGCCTGGAGGCTATCGATCAGCCGACGATGCCGCTGGTGCCGCAGGCACTCCCGTGCTTGCTGGGAGATATGCTTTCGACGCGTTTATCCTCGCCGACACGCTGGCATTCATCTGCTCGATTGGAGCTACCTGTACCCTCGTATATGCGGGGGTACCGGCTATGGACATCTCAATCCGCAACCGGTACTTCAACGTTTCGGCGATCTTGCTGCAGAGTGCCGCAAGAAGTTTGGTGGCCGCTTTTGGCCTGGGACTCTACCTGGTGGCTCACCATACTGCTAGTGCCATTGCTGCTTGTGCGATTGTTTTCGCTTCTTCGCTTTATGGGAACATGGCAGCTTGGCAGACCATCCGTATGGCAAACACTGTCCTGGCTCGGATCGGAATTCGACGACATGCGGTAGTGAGATACGCAAAACATATAATTTTTATAGTCTTGATGCACTTCTGGTCCTACGTAATAATCTTCGGCCTCCCAGCAATTCAAAGGTTGGTCATCCCAGCAATTCGCAGGTGGGTCATCCCAGCAATTTACAAGTGGTGGGTCAATCTAAAGCAATAATTAATTGAAACAAGTATGCTCCATTGTCTCTAGTTTTTTCCTCTGCAACTTATTTGAATTGTACCAAGCATCATAGTTTTTTTTTTTTGAGGGTCAAGTATCATTGTTGTACGTACCAACTAGCAAGGTTGCCTACACAAATAGCGCATGTACCTCGCTTTCTTCATTAATTTTTTATTTGAGATATTTTCATTTGTTATGATTTTTGTCTCTCCATTAACTTTCTCTACCTGCATTTGGCACGAATTCTGTATAGTTATTATTGATCAATTTCTTGATTATTACCTTCTGCCTCTTCTATTATTCTTTATTCACTTTTACCCTATGGGGTGCAATTTTATAATGAGGCCAAATAAAGGTGTCATTCAATTTTCTCTTAGTGAGCTTCTTCATTACTCAATAAAATTGATATTAAAGCAGGACTGCTCTTAATGAAACGCTCCTCCCGCTACCCCCTCCTCCACCTCCTCCGGCGGCATCCACGCGGGCCATCTCGGCGCGGCACCACGGGGGGCGCACGGCGCCGGAGCTCTCGGGCCCGAACCCGCGCGTGGTGGTGGTCACCTCGGGCAAGGGCGGCGTCGGCAAGACCACCACCACGGCCAACCTCGCCGCCTCGCTCGCGCGCCTGGGCCTCCCCGCCGTCGCCGTCGACGCCGACGCGGGGCTCCGCAACCTCGACCTCCTGCTCGGCCTCGAGAACCGCGTCCACCTCACCGCCGCCGACGTCCTCGCGGGGGACTGCAGGCTCGACCAGGCGCTCGTCCGCCACCGCGCGCTCCACGACCTCCACCTCCTCTGCCTCTCCAAGCCGCGGTCCAAGCTGCCCCTCGCGTTCGGATCCAAGGCCCTCACTTGGGTCGCTGACGCGCTACGGCGCGCGCCCAACCCGCCCGCATTCATCCTCATCGACTGCCCCGCAGGTCAGCTGTAAGCTCATTTTCGGTCACTGATCTTTTGTGCGTTGCTATTGCTACAATTGAATCCCAATTGTAGTGAATTTTTGGTATCACGATACAATGAATCGAGGAACCACTTCGATGGCCTCAACACCCCAATCTTCCTTGGTAATTTCCACTATCTAGAGATACCACTACTACTGTCTGATTAAAAGGGTGAACTGAAATAGGATGTTCCAGGAGCCATGCTCTCCTCACATTTAGTGATTTCCATTATTGGTCCTATTCATTCAAACATATGTCTAGGAGCTCTGGTTGACCAAATCTAGCAGTCATCAACTGGGGTGTTGATTTCCCCTCGTAGTTTCTCCTGGATTCATCGCTCCTCGGCACTGTTATCCGTTGTCAATAATTATTTCAGAGCCAGGATACTCATTGTTTTTGCAATGCTAGTTCATCTTTAGATGTTATGTTCAGAAAACTGGTGATTTCAGAGCCAGGATACTCATTTTTTTTAATGGCCCAGTCTTAGTTGCTTGATAATTTCCGATCTCAGATTGAATGTGGGTGCTTTCATCACATAATGGTATGGAATTGAAGGAATGGCTTGGCATTTGAATGTATGGTTTAAGAGTTTATAATGAACCTCTAGAATCTATATGCTAGGTATCCCGTTGGACCTTGGTTTCGTTGGGGTGTCGGTGTCAACATCATAGTTCTCCCACATTTGTTCCTGTTGCATGCTACGGATTAAGGGATACTGAGCACGATGCACTTGGCATGATTTCAGATTAAGGGATTCTGAGCACGATGCACTTTTTTTTGCCATGACTATAGTCCATTCTTATAATGTGATTATCCGATTTCTCAAATTTTTCCCATTAATGTGCAATAATATTTCTGTTAATGTGATTTGGATCAATTTACCAAGATCTCAGTCCTAAATGTTGTATCTTCGTAACATTTCTGACCCATGGCATCCAAACTTTGTTAATATCAGAGATAAAGTTGACACATGTTTTGGTTTGTGACTTTCACCTTGACTGGTTGCCTCTCAGATTTACTCCAGGCCTACTTATTGTGTTTCCTGACATGATGATAGATCTTTCCCCCTTTAAAAAAGTCAAGGCGCTGAATTAGAGACACATCTATATGCATCTACATCTGTTATGTAAAGCTGCTTGGCGTTTGTCTTGCAGGTGTTGATGCCGGGTTTGTCACGGCCATTGCACCAGCAGAAGAGGCGGTGCTCGTCACCACCCCTGACATTACGGCTCTCCGTGATGCTGACCGTGTTGCAGGACTGTTGGAGTGCGATGGCATCAAAGATATCAAGATTATTGTGAACCGAGTGCGACCAGATTTGGTGAAAGGGGAGGACATGATGTCAGCGCTTGATGTGCAGGAAATGCTCGGTTTGCCCTTGCTAGGAGTGGTGCCAGAGGATGCGGAGGTGATCCGGAGTACAAATAGGGGTGTGCCATTGGTGCTCAATGATCCACCCACGCCTGCGGGCCTTGCTCTGGAGCAGGCTACCTGGCGATTGGTTGAAAGAGATGCGATGACAGCAGTCATGGTCGAGGAGCAGGAGAGGCCCAAGAAGAAAGGCGGCTTCTTTTCGTTCTTCGGGTAGGTGAGTCTGGAGTTCAGCTGTGGAGTTTAGGCTGTAGATGATGTACAGGCTCGCAATCTGGAGTTTATGAACGCTTTACGTTTTTGCTTTGCTTTGTTCTAGGTTAGAGCGATTCATTTGTTGTGATGATGTAGAAGAAATATGTAACTGCATTGATGGCTTGATGATGTTTCTAATATTGGAGGACATGGTTGGACGCAATGTCGTTTCCCTATAGCTAGGAATAAAGGTGACTGACCTGAAAGTAAAAATCAAACTCCAGCAGATCCTCTTTTCAATGTTGTTTCCCTATTTTTTTCTTAATTAAAAGAACTACAGCCATTAAATTTGCTGACGGTCATAGTATTAAGTGCAAAAAACTCCCGCTGAGACTGGCCTAAGAACAACCCGTTGCCATAGATAAGCCATTAAATTTTCACACATGCACTAAATCTTGTCCTCAAATTCTTTAGCTTTTTTTTTTTAATTTTCCTTAAATATAGTCAAAGGATTTCCTTAATAAGACGCTCCCACTTTGTCACTCAGCATTTTTCAACTTTTCTATGAACCACAAACTTTGAAGCCCAAAAGTTTAGGTGTTGGAGCGCTCTAAACACTCAGTAAGATTTGAGAATTCATCAATTACATACAACATTGACGAAATGTGAAGAATTTTTAATCAGAATGGTATGAACACATGGTTAATTTCAATACGATACAATTTATGAATCATATGCTGCATCCTTTTCACAATATTTCTTTATGCACGTATATTGCGCAAACGGAAGTCATTGCAAAAGTACCAATAAATCAACAATAGAAAGGCTTCCATTCTGAAAGGATCAAGATGCCCAAGAGGGGGGGGGTGAATTGGGCTAATTCTAAAAATTATTGCGGAATTAAACCTACTAGCCCATGATTCACCCCTCGGTGCCTATATGTGTTCCTAGACAATCGATCAACTAAAGTTTTGCACCCTAAGTTCCAATCCTATTCTAGCATGGCAATTCTATGAAAGTAATTGCGAGAATGTAAGTGCTAGAAAGTAAATGCGGAAAGTAAAGGGACAAGGAACACGGCGATCTTTTTCCCGAGGTATCGGAGAGTCGCCACTCTCCACTAGTCCTCGTTGGAGCACCCGCGCAAGGGTGTAGCTCCCCCTTGATCCTCGCAAGGACCAAGTGCTCTCTAGGGCTGATTCTTCGTCGCTCCGACGCGGTGAATCGCCAAGAACCGCTCACAAGATGAGTTGGGTCATCCACAAGCACCGCCGGATGATCACCAAGCTCCAATCACCACCAAGCCGTCTAGGTGATGGCGATCACCAAGAGTAACAAGCACAAACTCTCACTTGACCTCGCAAAGCCTAGGGAGAAGAGTGGATGCACACTAGCTACTCTCGATTGCTCATGAACTCATGGATTCTCAAATCTCTTCAAGTCATGAGGCTCTTGCAACTCTCTTACTCTCACAAAGTGTTTCTCGAAACAAATGAGCAAGAGGAACGAAATGTAGAGGGTGGGGTTGTATTTATAGCCAAGAGCCAAAATCCAACCGTTACCTCGATTTCAGCTCAGACGTGAGCGCCGGACGCGTCCGGCCGCTCACCGCCGGACGCGTCCGGCGCTTTATGGAATTCAAACGGCACCCTAGCCGTTGGGCTACAGTGCGGGCTCCGGACGCGTCCGGCGCCTGCGTCCGGCGCGCGTCCGGCGCGCGACTGACCTGCAGAGCCCGTTTCCAGAAACTCTCTGGTCCGCGTCCGGCGCACGCCGGACGCCAGGGCCACGCGTCCGCCGCTCAAGGCAGACCAAGGACGACTTCACCGTGCGCCGGACGCGTCCGGCGCCCACGGCTGGCGCGTCCGGCGCCTGTTGAAGCTCCCGTTTCCACTTGATACGCGATCCTTTGAAAACGGCGACGACTTCAACAACTCTCAGGGCTTATACGTAACTTCCTAGCGCTAAGATTTCACCAGTGTGCACCACACCTAAACCCGAGACTCAGCTAGGTCAAGCTACCCATTTGCACCCCCCTTAATAGTACGGCCAAAGGAGAAAACAAAGTCCTAACGACTAATCCGATGTCTCTCAACACCTTCGACAATCGGAACTAACCGTCCTAACCTTGTCGTCCAACCTTTGAAAACCGAAACGATTTCCATCGATAAGAGGGCATGCCAACCAAATGCTCGAGATTCCATTACCATGACCTAACTCCCATTGTTTCGCAAAACACACGTTAGTCATAGTAATCTATATTGTCATCAATCATCGAAACCCACATCAAGGGGCCTAGATGCTTTCAATCTCCCCTTTTTGGTGATTGATGACAACCTCTCGGAGTATGAAGAGTTTAGTTGAGGTTTTCAAGCATGCTTGGTTCACATGAGCCTTGACAATGAAAGCAAAGGTTAGAATGACTCATGTGACACCAAGCCAAAAGATCTCGTGCTCATATAATCTCGCAAAAACGAGTTAGCACAAGACAAAAGCATAGCTCATATGGAATCAGAGTAAAACGCGGAAGCCAAGCACATATGAGCAAAGAACCAGGTGACATAGAAGGTGATACCAGACCGAAGAGCATATGTCACTGCGAATGAAGGTACCTCACACATATCATACAATGCATAAAGTAAACATGAATGCATGCAAAAGTATCAATCAAAAGAACCAAATCCCAAACTGAGAGCTCCCCCTAAGTCTACATACTCCCAACTCTCCCCCTTTGGCATCAAGGACCAAGACCTACGGCTGAGGGGTAGAAGGAGCAGACGAGCCGGTCTCACGAGCATGAGGAGCAATGACGAACGCCGAAGTGTCATCTCGGGCCGGCGTCGAGCTCGCTGACCGAGTGACAGGAGCCTCGCGACCCTCCGGCCGTGACGCCGGCGGTGAAGCGGTGCGGGTCTCGCTCAGCCGACACCGTGACGGTCGCCGTCTCCGTGGTCGGCACGTGGACCGGAGCTATCTCCGGGCCGACCACGTGGCTCGACGGTATAGCAAGTGGAAGAGTAGGAGCCACCGTGGTACCGCCTCGCAGTAGGAAGAGGATCTGTAGAAGCCACCGAGGAAGGTATGGTGCCGATGTGCCGGTGCACATCGGAGGAATCTGCTGCTGCTGAGGTTGCGGCTCATGCTGAATAGGCTGTCTCATGTACTCAGGTGTCGCCTCTCCTGTGAGTGCACTGTAGGAAGCCTGATGATGGGCTGCACCTGAGTCTGGAGTGAATAACAGATGAGATCCAACAGGTGAGAAGCCAGTGGAAATCCGTGGAAAGCCAGGGGACACCTGAACTGCCGGAGAAGAAGGTGCTATGCCTGAAGCTGGTAAGCCTGCACTCGTGACTGGCATCTGAGAGGGCCCTACTCCCAAAGTCTGTCCTGCTGGCTGACTCGGAGCTGAGGGAAGAATGCCCTGAGGTACTGTGGCACCTGTCTGCTGAAAAAGTGAAGCAATCAATGTCATAGTCTGCAGGTGCTGCTGCTGCTTGTAGGCGATCCGTGCATCCCGGCGCGCTCGTATCTCGGCTAGAGCAATCTCATGCCGCTCCTCGGCACGCTCCCCGGTTGGCGACCAACCTGTCAAGTACTGAGTCGGGCGCTCAATGGCTGCTCCTGAACCGCCCGCCTCGCATCATGCGACGAGGGGGAGGACGAATGGAATGGAGTACTCCTCATCATCCTCGAGTCTCGAGGTAGTGATCTCATATCCTGGCGCCTCGCCTTCGCAGGTTCTCGCTTCTTCATCTCGCCGCCCCGCTGCTCAACTCTAGCATCCTGCTCAGCTCCTGTCTCTGTAACTGGATCTCCATGTCGAGGAATGACTGGAGGAGCATCTGCGGTGATTCTGACAATTTGAGAAGCATCATAGGAGCCAAACACCTCATAATTCAGCGGATCTTCATATTCTTTTCTGATCGAGTCTGGAAGATCACCATTTCTATAGATGAGCCAGGTGATCCAATGAGCATAGTGCAACAGGCGGTGGTGCTTGAAACTCCCATAGATAACATCTTCCATATCACAAAGTATCAAATCCCAGATATCAAAAGGAATCTTCCTCATAAGATGTGACACTACCCACTGCTGGAGCCTAGTGAACCCGTTCCTGAACCCGGGTCTAGCAAGAATAGTGTATCTCTGAATCTGATCAAGGACTCGAGCAAGGCGTAGCTCATCCTGTGGTGTCCTGCTCGACCCTGCACCAAAGTTAGGTCCAAAGACCTCTCTCATGATCTCAGGAGGTGGCACTACTCCTCCATGTGCACGGCGGGGTGGCTCAATGCCTGGAAAGCACAGCTGATGCAGCTTGATGGGCTGCTCTGAAATCCCCAAGAAGTTTCTGGCTTCCTCGCTGGACAAGTTTTGCCTCTGACCACGAATGGTGTATGAAATCAGTGAATGATTTGGAGCAATCCACAGTGTAGCATAGAACTCTAACACCCATTCTGGGATATATCTGCCAGATCTGCCAATTAGATCAATCATGCCTGGCTGTGCACCCAAATACTCTCTGAAGGCCTGGCCCAACACATGGGAGAAAGTGTCAGCTATCACTGTCCTCTGCTTGGTGATCTTTGACTTCTGCCTATAAGCCTCTACCAAGGACTTGTGCAGAGCTGTGTAATAAGGTGCACCAGCTCTCTCTCTGGAAGAAGGAAACCAGGTGTTGATGTCCACCTGTCTTATAGCCTGTATCTTCTTTGCACTGGCCTTCAATAGCTCCTCTGTACTCAATCTAGGTCCTGTAGGGCCCCTGCTGGGCTGCCTCTGTGGAGTAGAAGAGGGACCTGACTCCTGTGACTGCTGAGCTGTCTGCTGCTGGAGAGTCCTGACACGGGAGGACCGTCGTAAAGGAGAAAGATCCTGCTGCTCAAGAGTGGTCTCCTCTGCCTCCGGAGCCTCGCCTCGCCTCTCCCGTGCTTCGCTGCGATCCAGGCTCTTGTATGACAATGCCTCGCACCCCTGCGAGCTCTCCTCTCGACGCTCTGGCTGTGCGCGCTATCGCCCGGCTGCTCGAGAATCAGGTGGCAACCTTTTTCTTTTCCTCATAGTCACGGTTTTCTTGCCCTTAGCTCTCTCAATCATCTCGGGAAGATTTGGCCTTCGTGTGGATCATCGTCTCCCCCGAACCCCTGCCTGAGTTCTTGCACCTGGGCATGACTGCCGCTAACACTGAAAAATCAATCAAACTGCAAGAGGATGTACTGAGATCTTGTGAGGCTTGGCCTCAATCCATACTCCTAGGCTTGGCCTAGAGTTTCACTGCCCACTGTCAATATGTCACAATCCGACACGGCTCGCTGCAAGAAATGGAATAGAGAGAGAATATATAACCATAAGCATTTGCTAGAGGTGAGAGACCCTAAAGAGAAGCAAAGCGCTAGGTAAGTGATGGAATGGAATAGGATTTGACATTTTACCTAAGACATATCCAAGCTCCTGTGAAAAGATGAGAATGACAATGTAGGGCACCCCTTGAGTCACGAATTGTCAAGGTGTTGAGGCGAGATCACTGCATAAAGAAATTTGATCGAAGGAGGATCAAAACAGTGAAGACAAGTTGGTTGAGGCAAAACATCGAACACCTTGCGGGCAGGGAGGATTCCTCACCATGAACTGTCTCCCTCTCAATTTGGATGACGCCTGGCGGCGAACTCCAATCTGAGAGCACAAGAGGGAAACGCCACGGACTGATTAGCTAGAACATGCCGGAGAAGATGACAAGCTTCAAGAAGTGCCATCAATGGCGACCATGGCGGCGAGCTTTGCCGGCCAAAACTTGGTGGCGCGCGCGGGGATGCGCGGCGAATGGCGGCGGAGCGGCCGTGGTCGCGGCCGGCGCGGCGCGGAGAAGCAGGGCGGCGCGATGGCTGGGCGGCGCTGCGCGGTGGAGTTTTAGGGTTAGAGCGGCGCGCGGCGGTGTACGGACGCGAGCGGAGGAAGAAGAAGGCCGCGGGCCGTTTCGGAATAAAGAGGAAAAGTAGGGGCCCCACACGTCAGATTTAGTGACTCGCGCACTTCCTCATCGCGCCGGACGCGTCCGCGCTGCGTCTGGCGGGTCGTCGGACGCCGAACAGAGACATTTGAAAAATGCTTGCTCAGGTCGATTCCGCCGGACGCGCTGCAGACGCGGTCGCCAGAAGCGGGAAAAACACTGTTACGCGTCCGGCGCATCTTGAACAGCTGGCTCCTTTTGCGCTGAATCTTCATAAGGCGCCGGACGCGTCCGCCGGTTCTCCAATGCGCGTCCGGCGCTCTTTAAAGAGCTGATTTGAATCTTCTCTTCGCGGCACCTGCTCCCAATTGATTTCCAAACTTTTTAAGATGCAACTAAACACAGTTTGGAGTCAATATGAGATCCTCACTCTCAAACACTCAATTTTTCAAATAGTTTGCCATAGGCTTATAGTATTTTTCGAAAATAGGCAATTACCACGAGCGAGGAACAACGTATGGCCATGAGCTTGAGTTTTCAAACCAGTAGAAGCATCAAAAGCTTTCTCAGTTCATGGACGAACACAGAGGTTGCTCAAGAGATGAACGAAAAGAAACGAAGAGCAACACACAAGCACATAATATTACTGGAATTTGAATCTAGGCGGCTTGTCAGGTTTGAACCAAGGGTAAGCTTCTTCACACCTCCAGAGAGTGTTATCTTAACCATGTTAGACAAGCCCTATATGCATTACAGAAAATTAAACATGCTCTATAAACAATGCAATGCAACCGACAACACCTTTCATCTCTTCCTTGTGAAGTTGCTTAGGTCAAGGATATTGAGCTCATTCCTTAACCTACAAAAGGTTGATTCATCCAATGGCTTTGTGAAGATATCCGCTAATTGATCCTCACTTCTCACACCTTCTAGAGATATATCCTTTTTAGAGACATGATCCCTAAGAAAGTGGTGGCGGATATCTATATGCTTTGTGCGAGAGTGTTGAACCGGGTTGTTGGCAATCTTTACTGCACTCTCATTGTCGCACAATAGAGTCACTTGACCAAGATTCACACCGTAGTCAAGGAGGGTTTGTTTCATGTACAAGATTTGTGCACAACAAGCCCCCGCTGCTATATACTCTGCTTCGGCTGTGGATAGAGCAACACTGTTCTGCTTCTTTGATGACCAAGAGACAAGTGACCTCCCAAGCAAATGGCACCCTCCGGATGTGCTTTTTCTATCAATTTTGCAACCGGCATAATCCGAATCGGAATAGCCAACAAGTTGGAATCTTGCTCCTTTGGGATACCATAGGCCAATGCTTGGGGTGAGCTGCAAGTACCTAAGAATCCTCTTGACAGCACTCAAGTGAGCTTCCTTAGGATCGGCTTGAAAACGAGCACACATACACACACTAAACATGATGTCGGGCCTAGATGCAGTGAGGTACAACAAGCTACCGATCATAGAGCGGTAAAGAGTTTGATCCACGAGTTACCTTCCACATCAAGGTCGAGATGTCCATTAGATGCCATAGGAGTGTTGATTGGCTTGCAATCCTTCATATCAAACCTCTTGAGGAGGTCCTTGGTATACTTCTCTTGTGATATGAAGGTCCCTTCCTTCATTTGCTTGATTTGAAAACCAAGAAAGAAGGTGAGCTCGCCAATCATAGACATCTCGAACTCTTTTGACATCATGTCACCAAACTTCTTGCATTCTTCTTCATTTGTTGAGCCGAAGATGATATCATCAACATATACTTGACAAATGAAGATCTCTCCATTAAGCTTCTTGGTGAAGAGTGTGGTGTCAACCTTCCCGATAGTGAACCCCTTCTCAATGAGGAAGTCCCTAAGGCGCTCATACCATGCTCTAGGGGCTTGCTTAAGCCCATAAAGTGCCTTGGACAACCTAAAAACATGATTAGGACAGCTAGGGTCTTCGAACCCGGGAGGTTGATCAACATAAACAAGCTCATTAATGAAACCATTAAGAAATGCACTCTTCACATCCATTTGAAATAGTTTCATTTCATGGTGTGAAGCATATGCAAGGAGGATACGGATGGCTTCAAGTCTTGCAACCGGTGCAAAGGTCTCTCCAAAATCTAGGCCTTCAACTTGAGAGAACCCCTTTGCCACGAGCCTTGCCTTGTTTCTCACAACATTGCCTTGGTCATCTTGCTTGTTGCGGAACACCCACTTGGTACCTATAATTCTTGCATTCTTGGGACGCTCTTCAAGAGTCCAAACCTTGTTGCGGGTGAAGTTGTTCAATTCTTCATGCATGGCATTCACCCAATCCGGATCTTGAAGAGCTTCACCTACATCTTTTGGTTCAACACAAGAAACAAACGAGTGATGTTCAAGAAACTAGCAAGTCTTTGAGATCGAGTCATTACACCCCTTGAAGGACTCCCTATGATTTGATCTTGAGGATGATCATGGAGTTTGGGAATTCTCTTTTCAACCACTTGAGGAGTTGGTTGGGGAGCGTCAACATCTTGAGCTTGTGCCTCTCTTTGTTCATGGGAGACATGAGTGTCTTCATGTTCGGTCATCCCATCTTTTTCTTTGTCATCTTGAGGCACACTTGAGGAAGAAGAAGGCTTGTCAATGACTTGCACTTCATCATCATCTTCTTTAGGCTTGACGTCTCCCACCGGCATGTTCTTCATTGCTTCCCTCAATGGTTCATCACCTACATCATCAAGATTCTCAATTGCTCCTTGGGAGCCGTTAGATTCATCAAACTCCACATCATATGTTTCTTCTACCAAACCGGTGGCATGGTTGAATACTCGATATGCTTTGGATTTTGATGAGTAACCAACAAGAAAACCAATATCACAACGTCTTTGAAACTTCCCTAGGTGTTGCCTTTTCTTGTAGATGTAGCATTTGCAACCAAACACCCGGAAGTAAGAGACGTCCGGCTTCTTCCCATTGAGCAGCTCATAGGGGGTCTTGCCATGGAACTTGTGAAGATATAACCGATTTGATGCATAGCATGCTGTGTTGATAGCTTCAGCCCACAAGTTCTCTGGGGTGTTGTACTCATCAAGCATTGTTCTTGCTAGAGTGATCAAGGTCCGGTTCTTCCTCTCAACTATGCCATTTTGCTGAGGTGTGTAGGTGGATGAGACTTCATGTTTAATCCCAACTTCATCACAATAAGCTTCAATGTTGGTGTTGTCAAATTCTTTGCCATTGTCACTTCTAATTTTCTTGATCTTGACATCAAATTCATTTTGAGCTCTCTTTGCAAACTTCTTGAAGCAAGGGGTGGCTTCGGATTTGTCATGAAGGAAGAAGGTCCATGTGTATCTTGAGAAGTCATCAACAATCACTAGATAATGGAGTTTCCCACCAAGGCTCTTGTATGTGGTTGGTCCAAATAGATCCATATGCAGCAACTCTAGCACTCTTGAAGTTGATAGAAAAGCTTTGGTTGGATGAGTGTTTGCAACTTGCTTGCCGGCTTGACATGCACTACAAGGTTTGTCCTTTTCAAAATTGACATCTTTCAAGCCCCTCACTAACTCTTTCTTCAAAAGCTTCTTGAGTGTACTCATCCCAACATGTGCTAGCCTCCTATGCCACAACCACCCAAGTGAAGTCTTGGACAACAAACAAACATTCAGATTTGCATCTTCGGAGGTGAAATCCACTAGATAGAGATTGTTGTATCTAAAGCCTTTGAATATCACGGTTGAGTCTTCTTTCTTTGACACTATCACTTCATTCTCATCAAACAAGCATTTGAATCCAAGATCACACAATTGACCCACCGATAGCAAGTTGAAGCTCAAAGGTTTAACATAAAGCACATTTGACAAAGAGTGATCATTTGATATTGCAACTTTGCCCAAACCCTTGACTTTGCCCTTTGAATTATCACCAAATGTGATCCTATCTTGATTTTGCTCCCCTTCATCTAGTGAGGCAAACATACGAGGTTCACCGGTCATATGTTGAGTGCAGCCACTATCAATAACCCAATGACTTCCACCGGTCCTGTAGTTTACCTACACACAAGAGATCAAGCTTGAGGTTTAGGGACCCAAACTTGTTGAGGGCCCTTGACTTTCTCTACTAGAGACTTTGCAACCCAAATTTGCTTAGGCCTATTCTTATTGGGGGGACCTAAGAAGGTGACATTCACTTGTCCTTTTGAATCCTTTCTAACCACATAATGAGCATTGTATGCAAAGGGTCTAGCATGCTTGGGCAAGGGTTGTGGTGGTGGAGTTTCACACTCATGAGCAAAGTGACCTTCTTGTCCACACTCAAAACATCTCTTTGGCTTTGGCTTTGGCTTTTGCTTTTGTTGACTTGCTTGCTTTGCTTGATGTTGCTTCTCTTGATGTGACTTGAACCCAATGCCACTTCTATCGGTCTTCATCACGGTGTTCATCAAGAGCTCACTTTGAAGTGACTTTCCTTTTGCAAATTTGCTCAAACCAATCTTGAGGTGTTCTTTCTCTTGCTTGAGTTTCTTGTTCTCTTCTAGAAGTGACTCATTTGTTGATTGCTTCAAGCATGACATCTCAAAGTGGAGTCTTTTGTTCTCTTCTTTGAGCTTTTCATTCTCAAATGCTAGTCCTTCATCTTCAATAGTGACGGTGTGACTGATTTTTGCTTGTTCAAGATCCTTCTTGAGCTGTTCATTTTCATTCTTTATCTTGACATAGTCATCATAATTCTCGTCACCACCACTTGACTTGCCTTTGCTTTGCTAGCACCTTGCTCAATGATCTCATCACATGATGTAGCTACATCATTCTTAGCAACATTGTTAGTAGCCTCATGTGTTTCGGCAAGAAGCTCATAAGCCATCGCTAGATTCCCATGATTAACTTTAATAGTTGTGTACTCCTCTTTTAGAGAGCTATAACTAGATTTGAGCTCATCATGCTTCTTCTCAAGGTTCTCATTTTCAACTTTAAGCTCTTTTGAAGAAGCTTTGAGTTCCTTGAGTTTAGAAGACATGATTTCATTTTGATCTCTAAGCTCATCATTAGTTTTCTGCATAGCTTCCATCTTTTCTAGAAGAGAAGTATTTTCACTATCAAGCTCATCACATCTTCCTCTAGTCTTAATGATGGTTTTTGAGTACTTTCTAAGCAATTTGACAAGCTCATCATAAGTAGGTGACTCATACTCATCATCACTATCACTTTCACTACCACTATCATCACTATCACCATGTTTGGAATGTACCTTCTTTTCACTTTTAGCCATAAGGCAAAAGTGGGATGGAGTAGATGATGATGGCAAGATTTGTGGAGGTGGTGAAGATCCAATGCCAATAGCAGCCACTCCTTCATCATCACTTTCTTCATCGGATGACCCACAAGAAGATTCAATATCGGTGAGCCAATCACCAACAATATATGCCTTGCCATCCTTCTTCTTGTGATACTCTTTCTTTTCTTCCTTCTTCTTGTGATGCTTGTCTTTCTTCTTCTTTTCTTTTTCTTCATCATCACTTGAGTCATCCTTCTTGTCCTTGCCCTTCTTCTTCTTGTACCTCTTGTCTCTTGGAGGCTCCGGACATTGATGAGCTAGATGTCCAGTCTTGCGGCAATTGAAGCACTCCATTTCGGAGATGGGCTTCCTTTTGCTACTTGTGAAGAACTTCTTCTTCTTGCCATCAAACTTGACACCATTTTTGTTGAGCTTCTTCAACATCTTGGTGGTCTTCTTCACCATGAGAGCAAGACTCACATCATCAATTTCAGCATCACTAGAATCATCATGAGTTGCCTTGGCCTTGCCTTTTCTTGAGTGACTTGCATTGAGGGCCAAATCTTTCTTCTTGGATGATGAGCCATCCTCGGGGGTGAGATGCATGTACATCTCATGAGCATTGATCTTTCCCAATATTTGAGTCGGTGTAGCATTGGAAAGATCACCTTGGTGAAGCACGGTGACAATGTGCCCATATTTCTCAATGGGGAGGACACATAGGATCTTTCTTGCAACATCGGATGGCGACATTTGATTAAGTCCAAGCCCATTGAGTTCCTCTACAATAGTGTTCAAACGGGAATACATCTCATTAGCACTTTCATTAGCTTTCATCTCAAAAGAATTTAACTTGCGCATAACAAGATGATAGCGTTCCTCACGCTCACTCTTAGTTCCCTCATGGAGCGCACAAAGGTCGGACCATAGTGCATGGGCGTCCTTGTGGTTCCTAACGCGATTGAACACATCCTTGCAAAGACCGCGGAATATAGCGTTCCTGGCATTTGCATTCCACTTCTCATAGTTAGCCTCTTCACCGACAAGGCTAGTGGAATCCTTGGGTTTTGGGAGTCCTTGAGAAGCGGCACGGAAGCATCCAACATCTATCGCTTCTAAATGTGCTTCCATGCGAATTTTCCAATAAGGAAAATCGTCTCCCTCGAACATGGGAGGAGGTCCATCCCCATGGGACATCTTTACTCTAGGCGGTTAAGCCTAATTTAGAGCAAACCGGCTCCGATACCACTTGAAAGGATCAAGATGCCCAAGAGGGGGGTGAATTGGGCTAATTCTAAAAATTATTGCGGAATTAAACCTACTAGCCCATGATTCACCCCTCGGTGCCTATGTGTGTTCCTAGACAATCGATCAACTAAAGTTTTGCACCCTAAGTTCCAATCCTATTCTAGCATGGCAATTCTATGAAAGTAATTGCGAGAATGTAAGTGCTAGAAAGTAAATGCGGAAAGTAAAGGGACAAGGAACACGGCGATCTTTTTCCCGAGGTATCGGAGAGTCGCCACTCTCCACTAGTCCTCGTTGGAGCACCCGCGCAAGGGTGTAGCTCCCCTTGATCCTCGCAAGGACCAAGTGCTCTCTAGGGCTGATTCTTTGTCGCTCCGACGCGGTGAATCGCCAAGAACCGCTCACAAGATGAGTTGGGTCATCCACAAGCACCGCCGGATGATCACCAAGCTCCAATCACCACCAAGCCGTCTAGGTGATGGCGATCACCAAGAGTAACAAGCACAAACTCTCACTTGACCTCGCAAAGCCTAGGGAGAAGAGTGGATGCACACTAGCTACTCTCGATTGCTCATGAACTCATGGATTCTCAAATCTCTTCAAGTCATGAGGCTCTTGCAACTCTCTTACTCTCACAAAGTGTTTCTCAGCTGAACAAATGAGCAAGAGGACCGAAATGTAGAGGGTGGGGTTGTATTTATAGCCAAGAGCCAAAATCCAACCGTTACCTCGATTTCAGCTCAGACGTGAGCGCCGGACGCGTCCGGCGCTTTATGGAATTCAAACGGCACCCTAGCCGTTGGGCTACAGTGCGGGCTCCGGACGCGTCCGGCGCCTGCGTCCGGCGCGCGTCCGGCGCGCGACTGACCTGCAGAGCCCGATTCCAGAAACTCTCTGGTCCGCGTCCGGCGCACGCCGGACGCCAGGGCCACGCGTCCGCCGCTCAAGGCAGACCAAGGACGACTTCACCGTGCGCCGGACGCGTCCGGTGCCCACGGCTGGCGCGTCCGGCGCCTGTTGAAGCTCCGTTTCCACTTGATACGCGATCCTTTGAAAACGGCGACGACTTCAACAACTCTCGGGGCTTATACGTAACTTCCTAGCGCTAAGATTTCACCGTGTGCACCACACCTAAACCCGAGACTCAGCTAGGTCAAGCTACCCATTTGCACCCCCCTTAATAGTACGGCCAAAGGAGAAAACAAAGTCCTAACGACTAATCCGATGTCTCTCAACACCTTCGACAATCGGAACTAACCGTCCTTAACCTTGTCGTCCAACCTTTGAAAACCGAAACGATTTCCATCGATAAGAGGGCATGCCAACCAAATGCCTGAGATTCCATTACCATGACCTAACTCCCATTGTTTCTGCAAAACACACGTTAGTCATAGTAATCTATATTGTCATCAATCATCGAAACCCACATCAAGGGGCCTAGATGCTTTCACATTCCTCAAATCATGAACCTTCCATAACCTACACTCATTGGTTTTTACACTCGAAAGGCCTTAGTTTGCATTATTTAACTAACCATTACTCTAGATAACAATTGAACAATAATCATGTGGACGAACATTGTTACATGAGTACTCCCGACAATATGGAAAGACAACGTGCAATGAGAAGAGTGTTCTAGTAAATACTAATATTTGGGCCAGAGTGCTAGGTGTTGATGACCAAGGTGCCACTACAAAATCTCATGTCTATAGTTGTGTGTCGTACGCACAGAAGGCTACACTAGTCGCATCCTATTCCATTTCATTGTCTCAAATATTAGGGCTTTGGTCACCACAATCTATTCTATATCCATAACCTAAAAGCAATTGAAAAAATGCAGCAAGATTGTTCTGTATCAATACCTTTTTGGTGAAGAGGTCAAGAGCGTCACTATCTTCAAGAACCTTGAGCTTGTATATGTTTTCTGGCTTTTGTGAGCAATGTCTTGCGATGTTCTCTTCCCTTGTGGTGATAACGATCTGACATGCACTCTCCATTTTAGCGAGACTTTGTACTATCATATCCCATTCCCCAATAGAAGACAAGTCATCGAGAACAATTAGACACCTCTTTCTTGCCAAAACCTTATCTAATACTTTAATTAATGCTTCAGTTTCGGTCACTTTTTGTGTGCCTAACCCAAAATCATTTCTCTTCATGTTAGCAGAATATGCATCTAATTGCACACTAAGCTCTCAAGAATCTCATGGAGAACAAATGGATGCATGATTGTAACACATGCACGCTTCTCAAATAAGCCACCTAGCTCTTGCCTTTGGTAGACCTCTTTGACTAGAGTAGTTTTTCCAAGACCTCCCATTCCCCACACCAAGATCACTATAGGTTGATGGTCATCTTGCTTTGAAATTAAATTTATAAGGTCAATCTTCTCTTTCTCTCGACCCACAACCTGAGATTCCACCAAAGCACACGTGATTGTCCGAGTAAGTCTCTTTTTTGGCTATCTTCTCATTATTGTCGAATGCCATTTATGAAGTGTGACACAACCGCTAGAATGCCATCATTGAATTTTGGAGCCTTTTATTCCACTTCTATCCCTACCTCTTTTTCTTTCCGTGTCCATTCACGGATGGAACGGAAAAGGGCGGGTGTGGGGAGCTCGGCGACGGAGAAGAAGACCCCGGCTCGATCCGTTTCGGAGGTCGCGTTCCGTCCATAGACGGAGACGGTGAAAGAAAAAAAAAGATACGGCAGGGATAGAAGTGGAATAAAAGGCTCCAAAATTCAGCGGATGACATTCTAGCGGTTGTGTCATACTTCATAATAGTATTCTGGCGAAACCCCATTGCGGGATGGCATATCTCCGAAGCCCACTTCCCATAATGGTCTCTCACCAAATAGCTCTTCCATCACCACCCTCTCCTCCCTCCCCACCACTGTGGCTTGTGAAGAGTATGTGCGGATAAGCAGGTTGAGGCTCAGGAAGACGTAGGAGCTCAATGTATATGGAAGATGTTTAATTTTGACACAACGCTTATATGTTGATCAAGACAGAGGTCTGCAAACCAGATACCAAACTTGTCGTTTCCATGCACTGCACATCATGGCACGCAAGAGGATACATGGGTTTGCAGGCAAGAGCTGAATGAGTCCTTGCCTTCAGCTTGGAGATGACGAGAAGGAAAGAAAAAAAAAAGATGCATTGCCATCCTAGCTTGCTCTGCTAGCACACTCAAAGGATATATGCCAAAGCAAAAGTTGCATCTCGATCTTTAAATGTGCTTTATTTGCCACTTAATTTCAGACATATTGATCTGAGAATAAATTAGTATTTGGGATCAATGTTCCGGCATCCGGTCGTTACTTCTTTTGTGACAAGGTTGTGTTGGAAGCAAAGTAGCAGGTCTGTCGGAAGGAGAAGTTCAGAACTCAGAAGATCACACTTTACCTTTGCTTGTGGCCACGGAGAAGAATTTGTCGGCGTTTGTCGCTGGCTGGATGCCTCATGCCTGGAATCCTGGATCCTGGAGACGATGAGAAATTCGTAGCTTCACTATGGGACAATGCCTGCGTTACAAATGGTGAAAAAGCAACCTTGGAGGCGAGGTGCTAGGGAGCGAGAGGGATCGAGCTGCCTCCACCTTGCCGCTGATTCAGACCAGGGCACGGGAGCCGCCTCAGCGCAAACGGATGCCTGATGTTGGGGAATGAATGGATAATTATCAGTACACACAGGGCACGGCCGAAAATCACCGAATCTAATGAATCCATCCTAAAATTAGTGAGTCATGGATTATCCAATTGATAGGTAAGCAGGAGATGACGTACAAGAGCAGAGCACAGAGCAGGGCAGGAGATGACTCGGACGCCCCTCGACCAACTTGAACGCCTGCTGGTGAGCGCCGCGACGCCCGTGGCGGCGGCCACAAGAGCGACGGCGGCGACGCTCCATGCCGCGTGGCCGAAGCCGGACACTGGCGCCTATCCCCATCGCCACGTCGCCGCCGTTGCCGTCGATCAGCGCGAAGCGGCCCTCTCCCTCGCCGTACCGGGACGGAACGCGACCCGCTGGTTGGAGTTCCACGAGATGGCGCGGACGGTGGAGTCATGGTGGACATGGCGGGGGGTTGCCGAGGCCGGGGCGCAAGGGGGCGAACGAGCGGCTGCGGGTCGAGCAACGGCGTGCGCGGGCGGTAGTAGAGGTATAGTAGGCGAGGCAGGCGGCGGCGACCGCTAGGCACCCGTCAACCCGTGGCGAGGCAGCACGCAGCCCCGGTGGCGGCTTGGCGGGAGCAGCTGCGGCGGCGGCGGGCGGCGCAGCGAGGCGCAGGGGACTACAGGAGGGTGGTGGTCGGAGGGGGTGGCTCAAACTGAACATTCCTGTCCTGTCACCGAACGAAATCGTGAACAAGACAAATAAGAAACTCAAAAGCATATTATTCTTCGCGTGCTGGCCGCGCGGGAATAGATATGCACAGTCAGTAGCGACTGACTCTGCATCTCTCCTCCGTCCTATATAGAGACGACGTACACCCCCTGATGAAGACCGCTACCCACTGCGTGCAACAAGAAATCGCGCCAAGCTAGGCAACAGACAGTCAGTACTCATCAGTAGTGACCCATAGATCGATCGTCACCAGTACCCGTCGGTAATGGCGGCCGCCGAAGCTGCTAACAAAACCAGCCAAGCTGCTGCTGCAACAAGTGATGATGGTACTGATAATGCAATACCACCAGCCAAATTAGTAGATCCCCAGCTGTTGATGGCTGCTCGCCGCGGCGACAGCAAGCGGATCAAGGAACTGCTTCGGCTCAACACCGAGGAGGTGGAGTCGCATGGCAATACTGGCACCCATGGCGGCGGCGTCGTGGAGGTCGCCCCTGATGGTCCTCCTGCTGCCCCGGCTACACCACCACCACCACTTGTTGATGGAGTGACCTTAGGGGGACACACTGCTGCACGTGGTTGCAGCATGCGGCGACGGCGAGAACTTCATCGACTGCGCCAAGATGATCGTCCGCGACAAGAAGCGCAAGGGCGGTGCAAAGGCAGCGCGCCTAGCCCTGGAAGCGCGCAACAACAAGGGCGACACGCCCCTGCACTGCGCCGCGGGTGCTGGGAACGTCAACATGATCTCCTGCCTCGTCGATCCTCATCCCCAGCAGCACCGACGACGAGGCGGCAGGTGCAGCGGCGAAGAAGGCGTTGGTAAGAACGCAGAACGACTGTGGGGAGACCGCGCTCCATCACGCGATCCGCGCTGCCAGGAACAAGGTGGTCTGCATCGACAAGCTCATGGCCGTGGATCCAGAGCTGGCCTGCATCCCACACGAGGACGGTGCTTCGCCACTGTACTTGGCCATTTCCTTGGGTGAAATAGAGATTGCACGTCACCTCTACGTCAAGAGTGAAGGCAAGCTGTCCTATTCCGGACCAGATGGACGAAACGTCTTGCATGCAGCGGTTCATCGTGGCCAAGGTAATACTATAAGATTAAACTAAACGAGTTTACTTGCTGCATGCACAGTAGTAGCTAGTACGGAGTAATAAGTAATGAAACGACAGAAATTAATGTTCGCATGCAATTGCTTGTGTTGCTGCAGCGCTGCCTATGATTTTGGGATGGCTCGATAATGAGCAGGACAGGAAGAAGCCTACAGATGACAGTAGTAGTGTGTCTCCTGTCTTGCAGCTGACTAGCCAAAGGGACAAGATGCAGAAGGGGAGCACCCCTCTTCACTTGGCCGCGTCCTTGGACGCGTGGCCAGGCGCACGGTTACTTTCCAGACGGATTCCACAACTTTGGCCGACGGGGGAATCAATGGTTACACTGCTAGTACGTGCTAACGAATCCACGGTGTACCAGGCGGACGACCAAGGATCCTACCCCATACACGTCGCTGCTCATGCGGGCAGCCGCGGCGTGGTGAAGACGCTGCTGGAGAGGTGTCCGGACTGCGCCACCCTGCGAGATGGCAAAGGACGGACGTTCCTCCACGTCGCCGCCAAGAAGAGACGTTACGATGTGGTTCAATATGTCGTCTCGATCTGGGGAGGAACAGGAATGCCACCAATCCTGAATGAGCAGGACAACAACGGAAACCGCGCTGCACTACGCTGTACGTGCTGGGAACCTTGCCGTCTTCAACTGCCTGTTTCGAAATCGGCAGGTGCGCCTGGATGTGGCAAATAAAGACGGGATGACACCTCTTGATCTTTCATGGACTATGATCCCTGCAAGGTTTTTATTATGGACTCGTAAGTAGACATCCGATGGATGCTCGCCTGTTCTCTGTGTGTGTGTGTGTGTGTGTGTTTTCTTCTTAAATTTCAAATTAAATGATATATATATGCCCTTGCATTGCATGCAGAATCCAAGAGGTATTGTACGCAGTTCACTACTTGCTGCAGGAGCTCCGCACGGTGGAGGTCGGCCAGAGCTCTTCACTGTAAAATACATACCCAAAAGAGATGTAGACAAGGAATCCAAGAAGCACACAGAAGCAACGCAGGTGATGGTATTGTCACCGCTCTTATTGCGACTGTCACATTCGCATCAGCTTTCACATTCGCATCAGGCTATCGATCAGCCGACGATGCCGCTGGTGCAGCCGCAGGCACTCCGTGCTTGCTGGGAGCTATGCTTTCGACGCGTTTATCCTCGCCGACACCTTGGCATTCATCTGCTCCATCGGAGCTACCTGCTTCCTTGTCTATGCCGGGTTCCCGTCTATGCACAACTCCATACGATTCAGGTACTTAAGGCTATCGGTGGTCTTGCTGCGTAGTGCAGCAAGGAGTTTGGTGGCCGCTTTTGGCCTGGTTTACACCATACTGCTAGTGCGATTGCTGCTATTGCAATTGTTTTCGCAGCTGCCATCTATGGGAACATAGAAGTTTGGCTGGTCTTCCCGTATGGCAACAACGGTCCTCGCTCCGGATTGGAATTCGACGACGACCATATGCGCTAGTGAATTACGGAATGTGGATATTTTTCTTGCCTCGACTCACTTCTGGTCCTACCTAGTAATCTTCGGTCTCCCAGCAATTCGCAAGCGGGTACACTAAGAGCAGCTCTGAAGTGGACAATGTAACGAATGTAGCAGCAATTCATCATCCTATAATTAATCGAACAAGTATTATTCTCCATTGTCTCTAGTTTTCCTCTGTACAGTATATTATCCACCATGTGTACCTACCAAGTATCATTGCTGTACACACTATAGCAATTTGATCTATGTGCTGAATATTCTGTAACGTGTTTACAAGGCGTGTGTAGCTGAATATTGCTGTACACACTGAACGCAACGCGGTGACCAGAACGCCGGTACTCCGGTGCATGCATGTGGGCATATTCTGCTTAATCGGATCTTAGATTTGTAACCGCACAGTTGATCAGTTGATATATAAATGGATCATTCCACCCAATCAGGGGCTGCACAAGGCCAGATGCTTAATCTCTTGCATCTTTCACTCATCATACACAAACATCAGAATACGACAGCAGACAAGTTTAAATCGCACAGGGCACGCCGGCACTTAGCTCACTTCATACACCTCTGG